>OX336370.1:8125759-8425377 GCA_946902895.1 Fragum fragum | reverse complement strand
ATCTATTGACATTTAAAGCGTTTTCTAAACACCTTATAAAGGTATGTGAATAAGCGTTTAAGTCGATAAATTAAATATAGCGATGAAATAAAGCAAGAGTTTTATTCCGATGGAAGGGTTTTTAAAAAGAAACATAACCAGCGGTTTTGACAGGAGAAAATATTCTTTTATTTGAAATATAACATTGTAACGATTTAACGTGACAACAGGAGGAGACAACTAACCATCATATGCTAGACTGATGAGTGCAAAGTAAAGACTCAGATCAGACAGTGCAGTCTGGTCAGAGTCTTCACTGTGCTCTATGTAGATAGCTACGGAGTAAAAAAAACAACCTTTAGACAACAAGCAAGACCCCTCGATGGTTCAGCGCGAAACAGTTGTAACTGCATATAAACATATTGACAGTTACAACTGTTTCCCGCTGAACTAGCAAGTATTCTACATGCATTACCTGGATGTCCAGGCTGCTCAATATGTCCGCTTTGCGCTCATCTGAAAAAGTTGAAATGTCAATCACAGGCACATTTAAGTAACTAATCACCGCTGTCAATCAGTGATTAATTCAACCAACCAAATCATTCATTATAGCCGGAAATGAACTTTAAATTCCGAAGTTGGTCGATCTTTTTATATAGTACTTTCATTGGTTTGGCAACCTAAACGTTTTAACTACATCTTGAAAAAGCTATAGTTACGGTGTCTACGTCGCCAACAACTATTTAACACCTTTCTCCTGGTTACTGGCCATATATTTCACAAAATAATACCGTTTAATATTGAAGTAGAACTTCCGACCGGAGTTAGTGGGTGTGTCTAGCGGAGCTAGTGGACGGGGCCAGCGATCCGTCAATGGACATAGAAGAAAGACACAAAATGAAAACTGAATGCCGATTTATCAAGCCAAACACTGAAGAGTTTCAAGCTGACTATATTGTGATAAAGGTAAAGGAAACATGGGATAGTGTATTGCGTGGGGTATTTAAAAGTTAAATTCAAACTATTCAGTTATCAATCTTTTAGTGCGAATTCAAACGGTTCGATAAATATTTGTATTTTCATGTAGATTCGTATCAAGGAGATACATGTTGTTTTAAGAATACTAAATTTGCATCAGAATGGAGTGGGATTTACGGCGAACATCCATAACAAGGAATATAATATCCAAATACGGTATGTCATTTACATGTTTTATTTCATATTGACCTGAAAAGATTCTCATCTTTTCATTTTATTTTGCATTCTTGCTTAGCAGAAGGGCATATCGCCCATGGTTTACAAAGATATCGTAGCTACAGCTTATTCGACGGTGTTGAGTGTGTGTATTTCCGTGTGTATTTATTGTCGCTACCGTAGCACATGCCCATATGAGCGACGCCCCCAAAAGACGTTTAGTTGTTACGGGGGCAGTGCAAGGATACAGGAAGAAAATGCTGAGAGCCCTGTCAGGTTCTTTAACGTGCTCGGTGGATAGCACCGTCACACGGGGCTTCGGTTTAACGTCTCATCCGAAAGACAATTAGTTTGTTAGTGGATGTGGTTAGCCCAGGACTCGAACTCGTGGTCTTGAGGTTTGAAGTCAAGTGCTCTACAAACTGAGCTAATCGGGCTGACTTCGATGTTGAGTTACTCTATCTACGTATTTTATGGTGACGTCAGTACGTGCTCGTGTCCTTTTCTTGTCTGGTGCATAGCTTTATCATGGACCAATCGCTGGCTCCACCAACTTAGTCCTTTAGTCACACCAATTGACTCCATGAGGAAGTCCCGCTTCGATTTTTTTAAAGGCGTTATTTTGCAAAATTTGTGGCCGGTAGCATGATACAAATAAGTAGAGTGGTTGGTTGGCGACCCCAACGGCGTAACTACAGCTTATTCAAGCTGTAGTTACGACGTTTAAGTCGCCAAACCAACAATAAAGGTTAACAAAAACGGCGTCCAATATTGGAGTTGAAAAGCTCAAGTCCGGGCTGAATACATTATTTGATTGGTCAGTTTATTCTTCGATTGATTGTCTTGATTGGTCAATTATCACTGGAATTCAAAATAATGTGGCATTTTTGAGTCTATTACCAGTTCTTAGGGCATACGAAAGGTTTGTTTAACCCATTACCATAAGTATTTAGACTGGTCAAATTTGGAAGAAGCTTCAGACAAAAAATATGCGTTCGTGAATTTTAAAAAAAAATGTCTTGCCATTTTCCATAGCTTTTTCTTTGGGATGTCCAAAGGAATCATTATGTGGGAATGGATTAAATTTTCCTAGGTAAGGTCACATTTGAAGGTCAGATGAAATACTTGAGGCGTATACCTATTCTTCTGTTTATAGGCGCTAAGAAGGGGGAGATAAATCGCCAATAGGCGCATAACACATGGTATTTTTTCTGTTTTAGAAATTTGCTGACTTTTACACTGCCTAATCCTCTTCATTTCAATAATGATAATAGCATTTCACTGCTTAATTGCAACTGACTTTATGAACAAATATTAGAATTAAAGAACAAATAGCTCCTTTAAATAGCAACTTATGTTTAATTGCAACAGACGTCTTGATAAATTGGTGTTTCTATTAACAGGATTCAACTGTACTAAAAATATACAGTTTTTACTTTAGCCAGGTTTTGGTTCTAAACATGTATCTATAACACACGCGCAATTTTAACGAGATTTAATTCATTACCAGACGGCAAATTGTAGACTGGTCCAATTTAAAAGGAGTTGCAGTCGACAATTTAAAGCGTATGAAATTTTTGATTTTTTTTTCACCTTTAGCGTAGAAAACATTGTGGATAATGAAGAAATTGCTTATAACAAGCAATTTCTTCATTTTCCACAATATTTTCCAACGTTTTCTTTCTGGAGGGGGGGGGGGTGTCCAAAAGCGTCTCTCCGTGGGATAGGGTTAACAGAAAAATCACCGGTATGTCTGACTTATTGAAACGTTGTTGGAATCGGATTTCACGTTGAAAAAGGTTGTATGAATTTCTGTTAAATTGTAAGTAACTTTGAATTAAAACGACAAAAATTTCAGTAAGTCCAAAATGAAAGAAGCTGTATACGACGATTTCAATCTGGTGGAATTTTAAAGGTTTAGTCTTCTTTGGTAGAAAACATTGTGGAAAATAAAAAGCAAGCAATTTTAAATTTTCCAAAATGTTTTCCCAAGCTTTTCTTGAGAGGCGTAAAAAGGAGAGCTTGTGTGGGAATGGGATAAAAGAAGTATTATTTATTCTTGACCTGATGTAACTGGTAAACCGTACACGTTATGATTCTTGGAATAGACGAAACGCCATTAAACACCGCTACACTCCGCACGTTATCATTTTCTGACCAAAAATCTTATGTCGAGTGTTGTCGCAGACAATTTGCCGTGGAGAAGAAGAAAATCGTTTGTGAGCGATTAAACTTCGTGACTACACATTGAACAAAATATAGCTGCACAATTGCGCATCTCTGAAATACTGATAAAGACTGGGCAATCGATCAACAGTATTTTCTTTATAAAATCTGGTAAAAAGGTATAAATTCGTCGGTGTTCTTTTAAAACCTCGTAACTACAGCTTAGAATAAGCTGTAATTACGAGGTTTAAGTAGAACGCTGTCGAAATATAATCAAACGCGAACAAAAATACGTAAATGTTATTTTCCTAATAGTTTATCATTACTGTAAATCGGATTAGGTAATACAGAATAGGAAGTTAGGCGGAAAATATTATAGTTAATGTCAATCATGGGATTTGCTATTCTCTTTACGAAATTATTGTTGGGTTTATTTTTTCCACGATAACTCATAACGACTTTAAACCAGAAGAAAACTTGAATAATCTCCCTTTACTAAAGAAGAAATGGATCGATATCGAAGAACCTGTTCATACACTTCGTCATATATGCATTTCAAATTGCAGATTAGTCGAATTTCAGGCAATATTCCAAAAGTAATTTAAATTGGATTTATTGACTGACTTAATGAAGTTAACAAAACCATTTTTAACAGTATTTCAGTCATATCGCGACGGCTGGGGCACTTAACAATGGATTCATGGTATTTACCGCACCAGTACTACCACTATATCCTTTCCTAGCCTCCAGCTGCAATCCCACTTAGGTTACGATTATCCACCCATTGACCAGAGACGAGTGTCGGAAAGAATATGTGCCGCCGCCGGGGATCGAAGCTATGATATTCCATAATTGAAGATTGGGAGCCTGATACGCTACCGACTGCGTTATGACGGCAGCAAAATTTAATTTGGAAGAAACAATTTTGACTTAATTGTTGTGGCCCTTTTCCAATGATAGAGCACAAATGACGGATCGTGTCTGTCAACCAAAGAATCAAGCGACCAGTCAAACGATTGCTTTAGACAAGAAGTTAACTTTGAACTTCGACGTTGACCAACATTTACAACGCCTTTGTTGGTTTTGCGACTTAAACGTCGTTATTCAAGATGTAGTTACCACCTTTAGATCGCAAACCAACATTTTGTTTTTAGCTAGCAAAGCGTCAGATTAAGTTAACAGATACAATTTTGACGTCGTCTCAGAGGTCAACGAGTGCAAACCGCCACAGGAGGCTTAACCACTAAATCCACTGAATGCCTAGGCTAGGTCACGAAATGTAGTTCTTATGTATTTCAGGAATGTTGCATACTCTACCTGTAAGTTAATCTCCTAGTTATTCTAGCTCACTTGAGCACGTTGTATTCCAACTGAGTCCGACCAGAGTCTTCACTATACGTACTGCGTTTTATGGCCACATAAACCAACTTTATTCAAATTGTAGAGTACTCCTTCAAAAGCAAGGTATTTTACCCATTCCCTACCAATCCCGCTTTTTAATCATCTGAAGAAAAAGCTACGGAAAACATTTCGGAAAATGAAGAAATTGCTGGTAGCAAGCAATTTCTTCAATGTCCACAATGTTTTTTACTCTACATGGCAAATATTTCCTAAATTTCACCAACTGCAACTTCAATTTGAATCAGCCTACGATTTTGTTATCTTGTAATGTATTAACTTCTGGGTTACTTTAACCTCGTTTATTTATCATAGTAACCTTTGACAAAGAAGATTACCTAAGAAGACCATGCTTTGCTGGCTTATTATACTTTCAGTACTTTAATTTACATGTACTGGCCATATTTTTTGCAAATTGTTTGCAAAATAATGCTATTCAAGATCGAAGAAGAACTACTTGTCGGAGTCAGTTAGCGGGGCAGCGGGCCGGGCTAGCGAAGCGTCAACTGCATTCTAAACTCCCCTGGAAGAGTTTGAACGCGTGTTTCGCCCGTCTCTGCCGCGTAGGTCGGTTGGTCGATAGTCAACCAGAACAATAATAAGCCTTACCTAAGCATTGTCAATCCTCAAATATGGTATTTAGACAGACATTGTAGAGAGATAAACATAACTTAACCCTTTCCCACACAACAAAATTTTAGACTGATCCTAATTGAAAGAAGCTGCAGACTTTTTTTGTTTGTTTGTTTTGTTTGTTGTTTTTTCAATTTGGATAGAAAACAATTTGAACATAAATTGCTTGATACAAGCAATTTCTTCATTTTCAACATGTTTTTCAAAGCTTTTTTATTGAGGGGGTGTAAAAAGGAGGGATTGTATGGGATTGGGTTAAAAAAGCAATATCTACTTTCCCATATTTCTTCCTATACATTAAGAAAATTTTACCCATTTCCACACAGTGACGCTTTTGGACGTCCCTCAAGAAAAACAATTTGGAATACTTTGTGCAAAATGAAGAAACTACTCGTAACAAACAATTTCTTCATTTCAGACAATCTAGTATTGGGTTGAGCTCGATGGCTTTTGACCCATTAACAGCCGACTAGACGGATAGATTAGTCCATATTCTGAGCTGTTAACGTAATTTGATAATTTTGGACTGAATCTTCAAGACCTTTGTCTTATGATGTAGAAAAGATTGAGGTCAAAGCAGAAATTGTTTGTATCAATCAATTTCTTCATTTTCAAGTGTTTTTGTTGTTTCAGGGGATTTAAAAAGCATGATTTTCTGTTGATGGGGTTAAAGGCCGTCTCTACCCTATTTTAAATAGGATAAGTCCAAAATAAATGACAATAGAGTACAGACTATTTACAATCGTGCTAATCTAATTAAAGCTACAAGTTTTTGCACTTCATTCAGTGTTAACGTAGCAATATTTGTAGAATGACACATTTCACAGTTAACAATTAATTCGCATGTCATGAACTGTGGTCCGCCCTGGATATTTTACCTTTACGTTACCATGGTAACAAATCATATTGTCAACATACATTGTACAGATTTTTGTTTGTTTTAACATGGAGCGACTGTGCTCTCATTATAAATTGAGCCCACCCTGTAATATTTTCAAAACCTAGAACTTCTATTGGCAGTTAGTTTTGTTTGAATGGAATTTAACACCACTTTCAACAGTATTTCAGTCATATTGCGGCGGCTGGAGCACCTAATCACGGAATTCTTGTATTTCTAACTATTGTGCTACAACTACATCCTTTCCTAGCCTCCATCTGCCCATACTACTTAGGTTTACGGTTATCTACCTATTGGTAGGAGACAAACGTTGGAAGGGATATGTACCGCGACCGGGGATCGAACCCTGGACCTCCTGAACGAGACACGCCACCAAATGTGCTATCGCCAGTTGCTGTATCATGCATTGTCAGTGTTCTCTTGATGACATGTGGGTAAAATGACCAGGGATTGACACTAACTGAATTTTGCCACAGGCCTGTAGGACCAGTTTTTTTCCCATTTCTAACTGGTCCTCTTCTTTGATTTAAGGTCTAGAAAATCTATGGTCATTTTATGTAATATAAACGTACAATATATATAGTGTGTAGTGTACATAATTGAAAGTAAAAAAGTTTGTTAGAAAACATTGTAGGAAAACAAGAAATTACTTGTAACAAGCGATTTCTTCTTTTCACATATTGTTAAACCTAATTAAATCTATCATATGAAAACAAGTTAAACATCAAGGGGAGATGAATTTTGATTAAATTTGAATAAGAAAAACCACAAGCCAAAAGGACCAGAAGCTAAGTAATTCTGCCCGTCCTCCCCGATAAATGAAAGGTCTCGCGCCCGAGGACTGGTGTTAGTGTCTTCCCATGCTGATACTGAAGAACATAAACTCGTAAAACGTCTGGAACTAAAGGGCAAACTTTGGGTTTTTTTTGTTTTTTGTTTTTTGTTTTTTTTTTACGTTTTTATCATTATTCAATATTTCTGCGCTATGACAAAGTTCGTAAATATCGTGTAATGACATCGTAACCATTTCCTGTTTTTTCAAAATTTTAGACCGGTCCGAATTGAAAGAGGTAGCAGACGACAACAAGGATCGGATGCAATTTGAAATGAAATCATCCCATGTTGTACAAAATATTGTGGGAAAAGGGGAAACTGTTTGTTAAAAGCAATTTCTCCTTTTTCCACATTTTTTCTCAAGTATAGAATCACAGCAACGTGAAATCTCGGGTTTGTACAAAAAAGGGTTAATGCTAAATCTCTCCCATGCCCTATGTTGTGTGTATTCATTAGGAGTAACCTTGACCGCAGTATTTCAGTGATTACAACGACACAAGATATACTCTCGCAATTTGAATGGAAATAAACCTTGATATCCTTCTGAGGCTATGTTGTATTTTTCATTCATTAGATGTTACCATTTAACCTATTAAATCACAATCCCGTATCTACGCCTGGAAGAAATACAGCTCTAAAATACTGTGACAAAAGGAGAACTTGAAATTTTGTATTTTATCACTATGTTCTCTACCTAATATGACCATTACTTTTCAATATAGACAAACTTTGTCGTCTGTAACTTTTTTCAATTAAGGCATAATTGGGCAAAAAGGATAAAAATTACCCGGCGCCCTACATGTTATAGAATGGAACATTATATTCTTTGTTTCGTGTGGATATCTTCACTAATTTAATAAAGGGGGGGGGGATAATCTTTTCGATGTTTTGTTATATACGGTAAAAACTCGATTTATGGTTCTCACCAAGAATCTTGTGGTTAACAGACAAAATATTGATGTTTACTCAGAGTTCAAAAGAGTGCAAACTGCCACTGGAGGCTTAACAACTAAATCCACTGAATGTCTACGCAAAAAAGTAGTTCTTTTGTATACTCGAGTATAATGTGTGAAGAAACAATGACTGGCCACATGAATTAACTATATTCAAATTGTAGAGAACACCTTCAAAAGCATGCTATACAACCCATTCGCATTCAATCCCGTTTTGAGAATCCCCCTTGTAACAAGCAATTTCTTCAGTGTCTACAATGCTTTCTACCCTACAAAAGGCAAGGAAGATTACATAACAAAACAATACTTTGCTAGCTTACAGTACTTTCAGTACTTTGATTTCGAGATTGCCTTGGGATGTAGTTGGACGGGTCATTTACTATACATGACCGGAATGAAATATATCGTTAGGCGTACGTTTAGTTGTGTTCTCTATACTACGATATTGTAGCATAAAAACAGAAATATCGTTTGAAAAATGTGATTTGGATTCAAACTCAGGAATCGGTTATTTGAATTCGTATCCAATGTGCGATATTGTAACATAATGAAGAAATATCGGTGAAAAAATGTGATGGTTAAAACATTTGAATTCGTATCCAACTAGCGACATTGTAACATAAAAAAGAAATATCGGTGAAAAAATGTGGTTTTTGTTAAAACTCAGGAATTCGCTATTTGAATTCGTATCCAACTAGCGATATTGTAACATATAAAAGAAAATGTGATTTTGGCTAAAACTCAGGAATCGGTTATTTGAATTCGCATCAAACTAGCGATATTGTAAAATTAAAACAAAAATTCGGTGAAAAAAATGTGATTTTGGTTAAAACGTAGGAATCGGTTATTTGAATTGGCATCCAACTAGCGATATTGTAACATAAAAACGAAAAATCGATGAAAAAATGCGATTTGGGTTCAAACTCAGGAATCGATTATTTGAATTCGTATCCATCGTGCTGTTATTATAGAGAGTGGTAACTTATCCAGCTATTAATCACGCCATGGAAAATATAGCAAAGGAAAGGGTCACGACTTAAAAAAGGGAATATACAATAAAAGTAAAATTAAACCTGGGTTATGAGATTAATCTCTCTACTGCTAGATGGAAAAGGATTCTGGTAGTCATTATAGTATCGGCACAACGTGCCGCTCTGATCCTGTCAACAGCGCGTCTATGCTATATCCTAATGGATACAATAGGAATGAGAACAGGGTACGTAAGCCTATGGTCCTGGTTCAAGACACGGCTGATGACGAATGGGATCAGAGCGAGGAGAACTTTGACTTTACATCTGGAAGCCCGTCAGATAATGTTACCGTAACAATCAAATTTAATTCCAAAACCGACAGTGTTGTAGCAGAAACAAGAAATCCAAATATTAACGGTGTTCCGGCAATTTTCAAGAAATCTACACATCATAATCAACATAATTCTCATTCTGAAGTAAAAAGCGATTTACAAGAGAATATTAGAGAGAGAATCTTGATTAACGAAAATGAAGAGGATAGCGTTCAAAATGGAAATGGTTCACCGACTAGTGACACACATTTACTTGGAGCATGTGCAATGCATATATCTAAAAATGTTGTCGATGATACAGCTAAAACGAGGACACAAGACAATCTTTACGATGAATACGAAAAATTATTAGGACCTACTATAGCTAACCAACAACAAAACAAACATGATAATAGGAGTGTGGGTGAAAACGTGGCTCAAGAAGAAGGATCAAAAGATGATAACCAACAAAAATCCATTTTGAAATGTGAGCCCGACCAACAGCGTTCTAAAACAATGGTAAGAAAACCGCCAGAGGACAAGCCCGATCTAAGGGTAGAAATGATATCCCCTTTAACAAAGACTCCGATACTTGTTGAACGATCGTCATCGGAAGATGACAACGGTGAAGATTTTATGAAATACCTTAATGATCTTAGAAATACAGGCAGTTCTGAACAAGGTGAAAATAACGATAAATATGATATAGAGAAACGTGAAATAAACGAACCAAATTATAAAGATAACATGACCGTCACTAAATCAACACCACCAGGGGTACCGTTTGTAGAGATAGAAGACAGCGATTCAAGTGAGGACATACAAGATACACCTTCTCTATTTATTGAAGAGTCTGTGGATATCGATACAGTCGATGTAATTGAAATTTCTGACGAAGAGAACGTCACTGTCAATAGTGTTATTATTGTATCTGAAGATGAAGCCGTCAATGTTGATTTATTGAACTTCAATTTTGCTTCTTTGAACCGACCAGCAAAGGAGTCAAAGTTAACCGCCTCACCAAAAGAGATTCACCCTGAAGATTTATACGACGTCGAAATAGTTTCTGATTCGTCCAGTGAAAATGAAGAAAATGACGACGAAGAATCACCCGATACTGACGCTGCTTATCTTGACGATAAAAACAAGAAAGACAAAGATAGGGATAATGACCGAGATCGAGGGAATGGATCTTCAAGCAATCGTAGACACGGTAGTAATCAGCCGTTTCCTGAGTCGGGAGAGTCAGGAAATGGAAGCAATGAGAAAAGACGTGAAGATGGGGGAAATGAGAAGGTTTGTCACGGTGTTCGATCTAGAACTTTGGAAAGCCGTTATCTGCAAACTGAAGCTGATGACACTACAATAACATACACAGCCTATGGTGAACCGACTCCCGAGGATATTGAAGTCAGTGAGATACTGGATGTCAGCGAAAAACAAAACGACATTCAACACCATTTTCAAACTATTGATAGCTACTGTTTCGATACAGGATCGGAAACCTCGGACAATACTTCCTGTTATGACATTCACGTTCAGATACAGTCATTTAGATCCTCAACACCTCGAAGTCAGCATAAGTCTAATGAACAATGTAACGAATCTTTAGTAGCGTCCTCTAGAACGGGAACAAGTTGCAGCAGTTTCGATGTGTTTGCAGACTCAGATTGTAGCAATTCAGAAACTTTCGAAGAAAATATTATCTTAGACAAGTATTTTGCTGATAACTCACAGGTTAATATTGCTTCTGATAAGTGTGAAAAGGAAATCAAAGATGTTTGTGAGGAAATTCAACTTTACTACGAAGATAAGAAGGATAGCGTTGTTTCAAAACAAGATTTTGTCTTAGATAACCTGGTTTCAAAACAAGATTTCGTCATCATGTTTTCTGATTCTGACTCTAGTTCAATATCACACGACGACGCAATAAGTGATTTCGAAAGTGCCATAGAGGAGCAGTTTTGGACCAACACGGCGAATTGCAGTGTGGCCAGTAGCGAGGCCTGTAGCGAGACTGACGCTACCGAAAACAAGGATGAGATATGTACAGACAAACCACAGACTTACAACGAAAAAGAATCTGATTCCGAGTACGAGAGTGCGATGGAAGATGATGAATCCTCTATAGACAGTGATTCCGAACTTGATTTTGTAGCTGAAATAGAAGCACGTCTTAATCAAGTAAAACAAGAAACAAGTGGTCATACGGATTTCGATAAACGACTCGACGCGACCGAGACTATTAATGGACACAATGATTTCGATACGAGTGACATGAGAGCACATTCAAAATCTTTCAGTGATCCTGAAAATCAGAATCGCACCGTGCAACAAAATCGCGTAATAAATTTCGATGAAGGTATTTTTGAAGCAGAGAACTATTTGAAAGAACCAAAATTGTCTCACCGTGATCAAATTGAAGCTTCATTGAACAGTAAACCAAGAACAATCTCCTATCGGGTACCTTATATAAAGGAAATTCCCAAGTCAGAAGTAAATCAGGGGAAATTAAAACGACTAAAATATATCTGTAAACTTCGGAGAAAGATTCTTCTAAATGTTGTTCCAAAAAACAAAGTCAGTGATGATGGAAAAGCAGATAACAATAGTGACGCTATTTCAGAAAGTTTGAAACATTTTTGGGAAAAAATAGAATTTGATGTCGATTGCATTGAAAAGAATGGAAGCCATTGTAGTAGTACCAATGAAGATGTTCACGCAGACAGAATTTTACCGATTGGATTCGGGTTCTATATTATCGGGACAGGAGACAAACTCAACCTACCGATTGGTCCAAAACTAAAACAAGAGGAGATAACTCACAAAGGACCAGCTCTCAGATCATCCGTCTACTATAGAGGTAAGACATAAAGTATATATAAATTGACGGATCGCTGAACACGCCCATTGCCGGGAAGTTCGCCTTAGATACTAAACACTGAAACATTTATTGTCTTTAACATGTAACAACAAGCAATAGATATTTAAATAAAATAAAAATAATTAATAAATGGTACGTTGGCGACCTATAATTCGTAACTAGAGCTTAACCCATTCCAACTCAATCCCTCCCTTTTACGCCTCTCGAGAAAAAAAGCTTTGGAAAACATTGTGGAAAATGAAGAAATTGCTTGTATCAAGCAATTTATTCATTTTCCGCAATGTTTTCTATCCAAAAAGACGGAAAAATTCAAAATCCACCAACTTGAAATTGTCGTCTGCAGTTCTTTCAATTTCGACCAGTCTTAAATTTTGCTGTGTTGGAATGGGTTAACATGTAACAATAAATAGATATTTAAATAAAATAGAAAAAAAGAAAGAAATTGTATGTCGGCGACCTAAAAATCGTATCTAAAACTTGATAAAAATGTAGTTACGACGTTTAAGTCGTCAAACCAACAAAAATACCTTACATAAATGCCGACCAATGTCGGATTTCAAAGTTCGCCTCCGGTGTAAATGCATTGTTTGATTGATCTATCTTATTGACAATAGTGATCCGTCGGTTAACAAGCCAGCTCTGTTCAGCTACCATTCTAATTAGACCAACAGGAATAACTTCCCCTTTCCCTAGGCACCAAATTTAAAAAAATAAGACATATTTTTGGAATTTATGTAATGTCGTTCAAAGTCTTCCAAGTTTGTTTAGCATCGAATCATGAAATCGAGACGACTTCAAGAAGAATCATAGTCCTAATGGTATGTTGTTGTTGTCTTTTTAAAAAAATCAAAACGTATTTGTGACTTTTCCTGTGACTAAGCATCCGTGGTATAACGGATCTGATAGGAATTGTTCAGATGGCTTATATCAACTTCGAAGAAAACTTTTTGGCTCTTAGAATTAACCAGCCGCTTTTGTCAATCAATTAATCAGCCGTCCAATCAATGAAATCGTAAGTTTAGATCAGAAGTGAACTTTGAACTCAGACATTGGCCGTCTTTTACGTGAAGCATTTTTGTTGGCTTAACTACTGAATCGTCGTAACTACATCTTATTCAATCGTTCTACTTGTTTACAAAATAACGCCGTTTGAATCGAAGTGGAACTTCCTCTTGGAGTCAATGGGCGGGGCCATGGAAGTAATAGGGCGGGCAAGCGATCTGTCAATTCAGTTTCATTTGTGAGATTTACCTACAATTAGAAGAATGGTATAGGTTTCAGTGGAAACAACAAAAGCAAACAAAACATTATCGTTGTGATTAAAAGGGCTGAAAATAATTTTATCTTAATACGTAACAACTGTATTTTGGTATTTACTCAAATGTTGGTCGCAAGTCGTATTTAGCTCGTGCAATGCAACATTCAATACCCTCTACTACGTTAATTATGAACATTTGACGTAAGGTATTTTTAAAGGAATTCTATGTCGGAAATCAATCAAATTTACCTCGATTCGACAAACTCGGGACCTCTTGATCTTAAAGACGACACTCTTCCTCTCGAATACGAATATAGCTAGTTCTGTGAAAGAGACGATCCATCGGTATGGTACCAAAACATCGTAACTACCACTTCATTAATCTGCAGGAACGGTGTTTCGTTAGGCAGTGGACATCGATTTACTCAGAAATAACTTAAAGTTTGCCAGTTTATCAAGCAAAAATGAAATTAAAACTTAATCATAATTAATTCTGTGGAGAAGACAATGGAAATCGTTCAACCCGTTTCCACACTATCTCGGTTTTTGACATCTCTCACGAAAAAAGCATTGGAAAACATTGTGGACAATGTAGAAATTGATTGTTACAAGCAATTTCTTCATTATCCACAATGTTTTCTACTCTAAAAGAAAAATGTTCTCTAAATTCAAACAACTTGGAATCATCGCACGGTATATAAAGCAGAAATATTGGCATATTGTAGTGGATTAAAGCGTTTAAAAGAAAAGCAGTAAAAATTTCACATTCATAATTTGAAATCAGGTAAGTCCACTTCCAGACGTAGAGATATCAGGATGATATTGGAAATCCTCCCAGACAAGCCGGTCTACATATGAACGGTGTATCGATCTGCTATAAGCTATGCCACAAACTATAGATCGGTAAATGAAGGGCAAAATATGCATATAGGACAGTAATTGGGGCTATTATTCAATATCTAGATTTATAAAAATAAATGTTATAAACTTGTACACTTTTAATAAACAGTGTCGATAAATACCTACAGGACATTATTCTCTTTCTCTAAGACGTTTGTGATAAATAGATACAAACAGTATGGACGTGATTATGTAATTCTGTGTGTTCAATTCGAGTAGGGTCAGGAAGCTATATTGGACAGCTAATGAGCCAATTTGGCGGGGTTCAGACGTGGTTAGGGATGACAAAGTCTTAACGTCTGAGCTGAAGTATCTTCAAGTGTCGTCTGCAGGAACCGGAAATCAATGGAAAATTACAGGTAATTGCGCATTGTCTGAATATTGAACATGACTTAGGGCACGTGATTTGACAATTTGTGATTTGTTTGATTATAGTTGGCTTTACCCTTTTCCATAGAGCGTCTGTACATCTGTTTCTTTGATAATTTGTCTGTTAGTATGTACACGTATTTGTTATTTGTCACTTCCCTTCGGATCAATTTGTATCATAAATAGACTTTTATATCGCCGATGAGCGACCTAAATGTCGTAACTACGGCTCTAGCAAATCTGTAGTTAGGAAATGAAGGTCGCTCACTGAAGATATGATGAACTTTATAACATGTATCTCCCTATCAATCACGATTGGGCCGTGACCATAGCACAGTGTTATCGCGTACGACACCTAGTCATTGGGTCCAGGGTTCGATCCACGGCCGCGGCAAATTTCCTTTCCGACATTTGTCTCCCACCAATGGGTGGATAATGGTCACCCTAAGTGGGATTAGCAGCTGGGTGCTCAGAAAGGATGTAGTGGTAGTACTGGCGCATGAAACACCGCGAATCTATGGTTAGCTGCTCCAGGCACCGCTGCGTTATGACTAAAAACTGTTAAAAGTAGTATTAAACCCCATTCAATCAATAAATCACGATTATTCCTCTAGTTACATTTATCGACCCATTTGAATCAGTGGCCTGGATGCAATCTTAAAAACACAGTCAACATTTTACGTCACGGAAATTGAAAAGTTTATGTAAATTTGACATATCTGCTCTTGTCAGTTTGCTTAGTAATCCTCTTGATCAATTACCACACAGTCACGCTTTCTGACACCCCCTACCCCCCCCCCAAGAGAAGAAAGTTAGGAAAACATCGTAAAAAATGAAGAAATTGCTTATAACAAGCAATTTATTCATTTTTTACGGTGTTTTCTTCACTGAAAGATGAAAAATATAATGTTTCATAAACTTTCAATTGTCATCTACAAGTTCTTTCAATTTAGACCAGTCCTGTGTGTTAATGGGTTAAATGAACCTCTTGTGTGGCTCTTTAATACAGGGTTGACTCTACATTATCAAATCTATTGAGGAAATCATGCTTGCCTCTCATAACGAAAAATCACATTTTGCATTTAATTTCGTGTAAGATTAAATATGCCTAGATTAAGTGAAAATCAGTACATACCAGCTTTGATGATGCTTGCTCGTTGTGATAGCGTAACATACGTGGATAGAGCGTTAGGCTTTCACAGAAACACAATTATTCGTCTAAGAAATCGGTTTCAACAAACAGGTGGTGTAGCCGATCGCCGTACATCCGGTCGACCAAGATCAACCACTGGTCGAGGTGATAGGCTAATCACCTTTACGAACTTTCGTAGTCGGTTCCAACCGACCGTTCGCACCGTATGAAAACAACGATGAAATTAGTGAAAGTTTTGCGTGTACATTAGGCGTACGACAAGGCGAGTGCCTATCACCATTTCTTTTTGCAATGTATCTCAATGATATTGAACAACATTTCATGGATAATGGTTTCGAAGGAGTTGATACTGGTATGCTCAAACTGTTTTTGTTATTATATGCTGATGATATTGTTCTTTTTTCCAAAACTGATAAAGGTTTACAAGAAGGGTTGGATATATTAGCTGAATACTGTGGAAGATGGAGGCTCCAAGTAAACACTGAAAAAACCAAAGTTATGATATTTAGAAAAGCCAGTCGGTTAAAAAAGCATTTAAAGTTTAATTACAATAGTAAGACCTTAGAAATTGTGCAAAGTTTTAAATATTTAGGCACTATGTTTTCAGCCAGTGGTTCTTTAAAAAAAACTTCGAAACATTACACGGACAGGGATTAAAGGCAATGAATAGGCTGAAAGGATATCTTATCAAATTTCCTAAAATGACAATTAGCGATAAATTAGAATTATTCGACAAACTAGTGGAACCTGTACTTAGTTATGGCTGCGAAATCTGGGGGATGAACGAAGCGCCACAGTTAGAAAATATTAATTTGCAGTACTGTAAATATATTCTCGGTGTAAGACAGCAAACTCAAAACAATTTTATTTATGGAGAGTTAGGAAGATACCCCCTAAGAATAAAAAGACTTTGTAGAACTGTCAGATATTGGTTTAAAATAACAAATTCGCAAAATGAGAAATATATAAAACATGTTTATAATATGATGTTGAAAACACTTCAAGCGTTTCCCCAAAGACAGTCTTGGGTAAAGTCCCTTAAATCACTTTTTGAAAATCTAGGATTTTTAGATGTATGATTAAACCAAGGGGTTGGGGACATTGATGTTTTTTACCAGGTTTTTCAACAAAGACTTAAAGATAATTTCTTACAATCATGGGAAAGTAACCTAAATGAATCGTACCGGGCCAGTACATATAACTTATACAGAGAGTTTTACATGCAACAATACATAAATGATATAAGAATTGATAAATTTCGAATAGCTCTTTGTCGATTTCGCACGTCAGCTCATAGATTGGAAATTGAGGCAGGAAGATGGCACAAACCCGTTAAAACACCTCGTGAAGATAGAAAATGTCACTTTTGTCACGTTTTAGAAGATGAAATGCATTTCCTACTAGAATGTCCTCTATATAAAGATATAAGAAAGATTTTTATTCACAGTTACTACTGGAAACATCCAAGCATGATAAAATTTATAGAACTTATGAAAGTCCAAAATAAGCGAAAAATAAGAAATTTAGCAGTTTTTATTCATAAAGGTTTTGAAATAAGAAACGGATTTTTGTTATCAAAAGAAAATTAAATTTTAAAATTATAACAGCTCTCACCCCCACACCCATTCTCTCTCTCATTCTCTCTCTCTCTCTCTCTCTCTCTCTCTCTCTCTCTCTCTCTCTCTCTCTCTCTCTCTCTCTCTCTCTCTCTCTCTCTCTTCTAAATTAGTTTTTCCAAAATGTCAAATATGTCAAAATTTCCTAATATGTCAATGATCAAGGGAGATGAACTTGAAAGAATAAAAAAGATTCATATCAATTGTTGCAATTCCCTTCTTTTTTTTCTTTTTTTTTTAACAGGTAACTTAGCTTCCTTTTGAAATTAATGATTTTTCAATGTTAACGGTGAATGTCTTGTAGTTAGATGTACAGGCAGGTATAAGGCAGAAAAGTTGCTACTTTATGTTTTTTGTATTTACGGCCATCACGTAGACCGTTTTTTGACAATTTTGTAAATGTAAATGTATTTGTTATATGTGTGTGGTATGATGGGCAAAATGCCCTTTTTCCTGAATAAAGTATATATATGTTAGGCCGTTATTAACAGTGCGTCACAGCTTGTGTGTACTTTTGCAACTTTGATTTTCATTCCATCTACGCTTAAATTTAGGAAAAAAAAACAAACAAAAAAACTTAAACTCTCTTTTTGTCCAAATCTGATAAGTTGGACATTTTCTTGAAATTTTACGCTACAATTTGATACCAAACATTATCATATTCCGTGAAATATGTTAAAGAAATAAAAATATTTTAAGTGCACTCTTATTTTTGGAACTGAGTATACAATTCAAAAAGTAGCCATCTTATATGATAAAAATATTGTGGAAAAAGAAGAAATTGCCACAATGTTTTCTCGAATATTATATCACAGGGACATAGAATCAGGGATTGTACGGGAAAGAGTTAATGTGTTATGACCTTTGCGTTTGTAGGGAATTTCTGAATAAACACGTGTCTTATTGATTTGAATTTGCGGTTCTGATGAGATCACTTTGTCCTAAATACACATTACCGCTATATCTTTATTTCCTCCATAATTGAAGATTAACAAGCAACATACAGCATGAATGAAAATAAGCAATATACAATACTCAATTAACATCGATATCTTCAGAAATAATAACAATAATAGACCTTTTCACGGTCTCACAGCGCATGCGTCAAATCGAATCTCGTTAAAGGCGATATTTACCCGAGACTTTGTCACGTGATCGATTGCGGGGAGTCAATAATTTATCACTATATAATCGTATATAAATTGTCTATTTTGAACGAGCAAAAATAAAGGTTATAATAAAAATTTTGGTGCAAAAGGGGTTTCAATATGTGGGCAGATATATGCAGACTAGTTGTAGCGAGTAATATTGATGATATTATCGTGTATTAGTAACAAAATTAAGTTTGAAACGACCTGGTCTCTAGGCCATATGAAACATTACGTACCTCGAGTTTTGCGAAAATTACCCTTTCATATAATAATATCTCCTACGAAATAAGATATTTTGGACATATTTTTAACTCCCCCCCCTCCCTCACACACATGCAAGGAAGGAAAAGTAAATAGTTATAGTTTGACACTCGACGCAAACACTGAATGATTACGTTGATGAATGGAAAATCCCGCCTTGCAGTATACGGACAAGTGTCAAACATCTTGACAGATATAATATTGACTAAAATAACATTCCAATATTAATCCATTCCCAATGAATGATTTTTTTGGCTGGTCCAAAGAAGCTGCAGACGACATTTTAGAGCTAATGGAATTTAATTGTTTATTTATTTTCTTTTTTCCTTATGGGACAGGAAAAATATTGTGGTTACCGAAGAAATTACTTTATCCAAGCAATTTCTTCATTTTCCACAATGTTTTCATATTCTTTTTCTCAAATTGACATTCGCAGCGTTCTGGTAATAGAAGTGTTGGAGGAAAGGAGAAAATATATTCTTTGATTTATATAATCTGCTTTTCGTCTAGATATGCCATATACCGATTAAAAAGTGTATATGGAAATTCAAAATTGAGAGCACTATATATTAACGAAAAAAGGATTATTACAGAAATCATAATAATATGATGACGATGTTAATAGTGCGAAGAAAAGAATGAAAATAGAAATAATCAAATGTAATGATTATAATGGAGTGCTGTTCGGTAAACAGTCTTGATGTAAAGGGTTCCCTTTGGTATATCACATATCTATATGGTGTTATGTGTAGACGGCAACATGTCACTAAGCATCCAATAAACAACACCGCACACTCTTTATGTATATTAGTAAAATTTAGGAATTGATGAAACAAATTTGTCTTTTTATGTTTCAACCGATATGCCGCCAAGTACTGGGCCCTGATCGACGAATCAAAGAATCCTACCAGACGTCGTTTTCAATCGGCATGGGAATATTATTGCATGGTGTTTATTTATTTATCATTTCAATCTTTTACCAAAATATAAATAAATTGAATACGCTTAACAACTTTGAGTTGATACTTTTTGCTGTGGGATATATATTATTCTAAAAAGATGGGTGAAAATGACAATTGTTGCGTGGCAAATTGTAGATCGACAAGGCATAACTCTAATATATCCTTCCATAGAATTCCGAAGACAGTTGAGTCTAGAAGAAAATTATGGATAAAGGCAACTGGAAGAGTCCTCCACGGAAGAAATAAATTTGCAACAACGAATAATTCTTTTTTTGTGGTCGACATTTTGTGAATGGGAAGAGAAGTGATGATCCAACGTCTGTGGACTTTATACCGACAATGAATCTTCCGGTGACTTTGCCAGTAACATTGAGGCAAAGGAGAGCTACTGTTTCCAGAATGAAATCGTCCAAATATGACGGAGCAGTAGAAACCCTTGTGAAAGAAAACTGTAGCGTGTGTTACACCAAGAAACGCGTTTTGTTGCCAGAAATTGATCTTAGAAATGTGCAGAACGAAGTTCAGATTTCAAATGAGCGGTCAGATGTAATGACAGAATGCGAAATGCTGCATTACCAAATCCCCTGCGAGGTACGATTTCAATTAAAATCTAACGTAAGTTTGGTAGGATTTTCCCTGGTATGAAGCAAGGACACGGGAACTGATTAAATACAAGCTGGTATTTTCCACAGTTTTTTCAATGTGACTGAGTCTCTGGACAAATCCCTCTTCAAAGTATTCAAACGCCTTCAACGACTTGTAGGCCCGGACGCTTTCTTTGTCAAACGATTAGTCCCGCGATTCCACTAAATATTTTTTTAATTTTGATATGTCAAAGGCCGGAACATTTTTCAAACCATTTTCCCATCTATTGTTCGGATTTGTAAACACTGACTTCACAAAAAGAAACTTGTTTTCTGACATTTTAACACTGTTCGGGGTCGTATCGAGCCTTCTTATTTTCTATTGAGTTTTTCAAACCGGAAGTAAAAACTCCCCGCAACGCGAAAATGTTGTTGTTGTTATTTTTTGAAAGCGTCTAACGGATGTAGACTTTTTAGTCATCTGGCGCTTTGCGTGAAAAGGTCTATTAAGAAAAAAAGTGATACAGAGAGAGAGTTAGAGAGAGATAGAGGGTTGTCACATAAGTACTATGGATTTCCACTTTATTCATTATTTTCTTCTGTAACCAATTGCCATAAAACAATGAATCCGAATTTGAATTTAAAATAGGTTTAAGTACAAGGGCTAGATTTATATTTGAGAGAGAGAGAGAGAGAGAGGAGGAGGAGAGAGAGAGAAGGAGAGAGAGAGCGAGAGAGAGAGAGAGAGAGAGAGAGAGAGAGAGAGGAGAGAGAGAGAGAGAGAGAGAAAAGGAGAGAGAGAGAGAAAGAGAGAAGGAGAGCGAGAGAGAGAGAAGGAGAGCGAGAGAGAGAAAGAAAGAGAGAGAGAGAGAGAGAGTGAGAGAGAGAGAGAGAGGGGGGGGGGTTGTTGGGATGGAGGAAATGTCCGTTTCTTTAAATAGAGCATGCAATTCTAGTTCTGTGTTGATTAAATGCTTCAGGACTCACAAAGTTTCATAAAAACCAAAAAGCATTATGTAACGCCTAATTGTTTATCACTGCATTAGCCGATTTTCCATTTTCCAAACGTTATGTTCTTTGCTGATAAATATTTATAACCCTACTTAAGCAATCTGAAGCAGAAAAGATGCTAATCTTTAAGAAAGTGTCCGTCACTAGGCCTCTTTGGTTGTGAAAAAAAATGCCCTGACATTCGATGTAACATCTACACTATTAAAGTTATTATTATTTCAAAACGTGTTCTGGTCAACTTCTATTGAATTAGTGAGCAAATCATACTCTATCTTGTATGAGAAGTTTATGAAATATAAGATTTTTTTCAAATTTCTGGGTAGAAAACATTGTGTAAAACGAAGAAAGTGCTTGTTGCAAGCAATTACTTAATTTTACAGATAGTTTTCCTAATACTTTTTCATGGCGCCATTGTGTTTGAATGTACTAAATATTATTTCATACCTCATAAATATTCTGAATACTGGATTAATTGACTAATTGCTGGCCCCGCAGACTTACTCCATTTGTCGCGCCCATCTACTCCGACAGGCAGAACCGCTTCGATTTTAAACGGCGTTATTTTGCAAAATCTATGGTCAGTAGCATGTAACAAATAAGTAGAATAAATGGTTGGCGACCTAAACTTCGTATCTTCAGATTGAAAAGACTGTAGTTACTGCGTTTGAAACGCCAAACCAACAAAAAATGTTGACAAAAATGTCAATGTTGGAGTTTAAAAGTCATGTCCGGTCTAAATGAATGATTTCATTGGTCGACTGGTTATTAGATTGACAGCCGCGATTGGTCAATTATGTCATGTCTCAAATTGCTTAACCCTTTGTTTATGTTTTATGATTAGATGATACTAAACCATATGAATTTGGAAGTTTTTTTTATTACGTTGTGCTCTTAATTATGGAGTCGTTAGTTCGAACAAAAGCTCGGTAAACACTCTTGTCGAGACTCGTGTCACTGGGGTCAGAAATGGCAGGAAAATATCATTAGGTTCATCCGCCGCCGCGATATATATTTAAAATACTGTTGAATGTGGTAAACAAGGAAACAAACCTTTTGTTTTTTGTTTTTTATATAACACGCGTTCTCAAACTTTTCATCCCCGGCGGCAGCACATATCCTTTCCGACTTTTGTCTCTCACCATTGGGTGCCGGATAATAGTAAACCTAGGTGCTCCAGCCGCCGCGATATGACTGAAATACCGTTATAAACGTTAAACCCCATTCAAAAATGCTTAATATTTACCCTTTTCATGCTTATCCCGGAATATCCTGATTTGACAATGGAGTTGACAGGTGTATAGACTAAGATTTTCCTGCACAGACGTGCAGTCTGATCTTAGCCTACTCTGCCGTTGTTTTGAGAAAAATTCTTTGAACATAACATCAATCTAATTATGTCAATTTTTAAAATAAAGTGAAAATGAGATAAATATTCAGCATGACAAGGGGTAACTTACAGTCTTATAACTTAATGCCATCAAACGAATGAAGAAAATACCCAAATATTTGACCAATTTTGATACATTTTTAGGCAACTATTTCGTGTTCAAGCATGCAAAATAGCTGCGTGCTCAAAATTTTGTTCATGGGGGTATAAATATTTTTTTCTGCCAATCGGGACTCTCATTTTGATAGACGAACTTAAAATCAAACTATATATTCTGTTAAACGTGTATGAAAAGGAGTTTCAAAGTGGATTCATGACAAAATAAGGCAAGGTTCCACATGGGACAAAGATTGACAGAACTATAAACACAATTCCACTGAGCATCGTAAATAAAATTCGTTGTGGCGCCATTCAATTGGTAACCTCACAGTTTTCAATTTGCAAACAGAGTCTTTTATGTAGTTCAGGTAGAGAAGGAAATCGATTGTAAATCCCGCCTCCCATTGGCTGAACTCCAGTCTGTATATGGCAGGGAAACATCTCAGATAGGCCAGTGTCTCTAACAAGATATTGAAGGGAAAATAGGAGAATTGTGTGGGTTATATCGTGGAAATGTTTGGTGGTTTTTTATGAGTGTTTGTTGAGTAGAAATCGTTATGAATCATGTACTGGATGACGCGCGGTATACGAGAGTACGAGTGTAAGAAAAAAAAGAACACATACCAAATAGATTCTCGTCACGTAAATAAATGAATTAAATAGCAAATGTATAGTAAATCTGCAGTAATTGGCTCTATCGTTGGTGGGCGACCCAAAACGTTATACTTTAGCCTTATTCAAGATGTATTTACGATATTTTGTTGGCCCCACGACAGTATGAACAATAGGACATATTCTATGCGAGTGTTCGTGGAAATGATACATTTTATTACATGTCACTATTTTCATGTAGTAGTTATCTTTATTCACAATAAGACATGGCAGTCCATGATGTACAGTAATGAACATAGTATACATTTCTTACAAATGTATTACAAGTCACATGGGAAATGCATTCCTATTCTTTGTGGCCTTATTTGGAAGGAGTCTTTAGTTCTTGTCTAACGATGCTTGTTTTAGAATTTTTGAATATATGACAATTATACATTGTAATTACCATTTGAGAAATTTATGAAAACAAAATTTGGGCGGTATTTCCTTCTCTGGTCAACCGAGTTCAAATTTTATTTTATTTATTCATTCATTATGAAGAAGAAGAAGAAAATGTTGCGCTCAGATTTTGAATTTGCGCTGTATTTACCACATCGAATGCGTTGTCTTTGTACATATATATATTTATTGAAAAATGTAAAATCTTCGATGTTCGACGCAAACTCCTTATCTAGAGCTTTTTCCTGGATGTAGTTATGATGTTTGTTAGAATAACGTGAATATGCTTTTCAGCTACTCGGGAAATTGTTAGTTTAGCAGTCTAGGGTAAGAAGAAATGACTAAAGCCAGAATAACAAGAGCGTATTGATTTGCGAGAAGTCAGTTTGTCCCATTATATTATAAGGGCACACATAAAATAAAGTGGCGTCGAGAAGCTAATCGTCACTTAATGACATAGTTTGGCTCCGTTCTTCTGATACGATCGATCTTACAATCTAACGTATTATAGAGAACATCGGGTCAGGGAATAAGAAGATATATCTAATACTTTTGTTTACTGTGTCCGAGGACTTAGGAAACGTGTACCTCATTTCCACAAAATCTTGCTTTTTGATGCCTCTCAAGAAAAAACAACAACCTTGGAAAAACATGGTTTAAAATGAAGAAATTGCTTGTGACAAGCAATTTCTTAATTTTCCACAATGTTTTCTACCCCACAAGATGAAAAATGTTGAACTTCTATCAACTTGAAATTGTCGTCTGCAACTTCTTTCAATTTGGACAAGTCGAAAAGTTTGTCGTCTGGTAATGGGTTTATGTCGTTGTTACTGAGTAAATGTATGTCTGTCTGTCCGTTAATCAGCATGCTTAGCTATAATCATCGTAATAATCATCTGACATCAATTATTTGATTTTGTCCACCAAGTACTCGAAGGTCGTAAGCACTTATGACATTATGGCACTGAGACAATGATTTATCAACGCAAAAACTCTCGGATATGGCGTTTATGAAGGTATTTAGTGTGCGCATATACAATCTTATTGGCCAAGTCTTTAAAATCGAAATCGTTTGAAAATCCTTGTGTTTAAAACCCAAAGTCTTGAAAATGCAAATCAAAAATATGTCAAACTTATCGAACAGCAAACAATATTCAAATTGCAATATATCATGTTATTAAAAGAAAGAAAGTGAAACAACAATAACAACAACAGTGATACAGAAATTATAACTGTTATTGTGGCCAAATGACGTCATCGGCTGATACTTTACTACTGTCATCTTGATATGGTGGAAATCAAAGAGCTAAAATGGTTCAACTGGGTATGTGACAACTTATTTTATTATACATTTCCAAACTACGACGCCTTCTGACGCCCTACAGAAAGACAACTGACAGACTATTGTGGAAAATGAAGAAAGTGCTTGATACGAGCAATGTTTAATTTTCCGTAAAATTTTCAACCCCGAAAAATCTAAAATTTCACAATCTTTAAATTGCCGTCTGAGACTTCTTACCGTTTGGACCAGTCTAACATTTTGCCGCCTGGAAAAGTGTTAAACATAACATATGATTTATGTATATTGCTTACAAAATCTGATTACCGCCCTGTGTTTATGTTCCGGTGTTTATCCGTTACAAGGCATAAGTTTGATTTCCTCGAAATGATGTTGTCCTTAATCACAAATCTTTGTTGTTTATTTATTTCAGAAAACATATTTAAACAAAAGACCCTGACAACCGCACTTTTTATTTGATCCATTGTCGAGGTAAACTACTCTAAATGGCGTAACTTTATGAAGAGGGTAACTCTATGAAGAGGAAAATTATGGATGCCTTGATGACGCCTCACTTGTTTGCGTACGCTTATCAATAAAAAAGACCATGGAAAACATTGTGGAAAATAAAGAAATTGTATGTAGGAAGTGAATTCTTCATTATCCGCAATGTTTTCTGCCCGAAAATACAGATTTAAAAAAAATCATTAACTATCATCTGCTTCTTCACTAAATTTAGGGCCAGTTTGTCATTTAGTAATGCATTAATATACACAATACGTTTCAACCTTAACAGGTTTTAGATTTCTTTGAAGTAGAAAGGTAATTCTTACACAAAAAAGGAAAAGAAAACGGATCTTTTCTAATGCTTTAGCTATGTCATCCCATAGTTAAACGAGTGTAAACTGCCATTCGAGGTATAACCACTAAACCACCGAATGCCTACGCTATAAAAAGTAGTTCTTATGCATTTCAGGAATATTACAAATCTGCCTGCAAGTTAATCTTCTAGGTATTTTAGCTCAATTAAGCATATTGTGCTCAAAGTGCGTCTGATCAGTCTTCACTCTGCGCACTGCTATGTATGGCCACATTAATTATGGCACAACTTTGATGTGAATATATACAACCTAACAAAATTAAACATATAATATAGCTGCTCGTAAGTGGGCATCCAAATATCGCAATTACAGCTTATCTAAGTTGTAATTGTCGTATTTGTTCCACTTCGAAACATTACTTTTGATTATTCCGCAAAATTTGTTAATCCTACGGCAATTTCACCAAATTACCTCATCTGCCACTATATGTACTCTATAAAAAGGCTCAATCATTGACCGCATCTATCCCTCGGAAAATATATGTCATCTCAACTATTTCCATCTACTTGTTTTACCGGAAGTACTTATTTATTCTATTTTCATAAAAGTTTTTGTATATATGTCCTTATTGTACCTTGTTGTACCTGGACGAAATAAATGATATGTTCTGTTCTGTTAAAAAAATTAACTTTATTCAAATTACAGAGTACTCCTTCAATAGCATTCTATTCAACCCATTCCCACTCAACCACAGTGTTTATTCATATCAAGAAAAAAGCTTTGGAAAACATTGTGGACAATGAAGAAATTGCTTGTAACAAGCAATTTATTCAATGGTCACAATGTTTTCTAACCTATACGGCAAGTATTTTCCCAATTATAACAACTAATCGTCTGCAAATTATCGTCTGCAACTTCTTTCAGTTTGAACCAGTATAAGATTTTGTCGAGTTGTAATGAGTTAACTCCAAGTTTACATTAAACTCGTTTATTTATCATGATAACCTTTGGCAAAGAAGATTACTTAACAAACCATACATTGCTAGCTTACAGTACCTTCAGTACTTTGATTTTCTCTGTAACAGCATCCGTTTGACTAAGCCTAAGTTTTCTAGTATAGAAACTCACACTAGAAAACGTGTGTATCTTTTATAATGTCCGGAAGTATCTTTTGATTCAAGTATAACAAAATTATTTTAACTTGGTAACCAAATTAAACATACGGTGCTTGTTTTATCGACGCCCCTCTTTAAAATACGACTCAAAAACTATCATTCATATATATTCCGACCTATTCCCGAGTATATTGTAAAAGTGTTAATAATTCTGTCTCTGTCCTGACAATTCCATAAATTGAATCAAGTATTGCGTCTATCCGTTATAATCTAATAAACAGTAGTCCAGCTAACCTATAGTGCACCAACACTGTTAACTTGTGGAAACTAACAGATCGCAGCTGTCAAGAAAATCAAATCAATAGACCAATCAATTCATTCATTTAGACAGGAAGTTAAGTTTGAACTCAGGCATTGTTCGACGTTTAATTGAAGCCCTTTAAGCAAAACGCAATTTAATATCCGAATCGAACTTCCTATCGGAGGTCAGAGGGCGGGCGAGCGATCCCTGAATTGGTGCTATAAAAGTCCTGGTTATTAACCCTTGTCATGCTGTATAAATAACCTTACTGATATGCTGTCAAATCAAAGGGCTGAAAGCACTGATAGAACTTGTTGTTCAAAAATCAATAGTTCTTTTAGAAAATCAACTTCATAAACAACTCTGGCAGGAAAAGTACATAAGTTCAGTCTGATCTTAGTCTACACCTCCTGCCAAAACCGAAATATTCTGGGTTCAGCATGACAAGGGTTAAGTCCCTATGAATGTCAAACTTATTAACAATACTAGTGGTTTCAGTGGTGATTTCAATGCCAAGCTATTTCTTAAAATGCTCCAGGAGAAAACAGACATATCAATTTTGCATCGAAATTGAAAATGACTCACATTTTATCGTCTTTTGTATGGAATATAGTCTTTCTAAATTTTAGACTGGTCCA
Source organism: Fragum fragum (assembly GCA_946902895.1). Classification (NCBI taxonomy): domain Eukaryota; kingdom Metazoa; phylum Mollusca; class Bivalvia; order Cardiida; family Cardiidae; genus Fragum; species Fragum fragum. The sequence continues at coordinate 8,397,201 of OX336370.1, read as the reverse complement.
AATTCATAGAGGTTGATGACGACAATTAAAAGTGAGTGCAAATTGAAATCTTACCAACCTACATGATATAGAATATTGCGTGAAAAGAAGAAATTGCTTGTTAGAAGCAATTTCTTCTTTCTCGCAACGTTTTCCGAAGTTTAAATTCACAGAGACGTAAAAAAAAAAAAAAACAAGGGATTTAACAGGAAAACAGGAAAGGTTAAGAAATCTGGACTATTCAATGGAATTACTATTGATCAGTTTAAGCCGTGTAAGGAACAGTGAATTTATCATCAAACCCCAAGAAATAGAGCTTAGCCATCAACACTGACTTAATATTTGAAAAGAAAGATTCTTGATAGATGAAAATATATTTTTGATAACTATTGTTAGTATAGATAGGAAACATTAAAAAAAATCTAAATTTCAGTTTCTTGTAATCTTTCTGTTGGCATGATACGTCATTTATTCCATTGCCAGATGACAAAATTTTAGACTGGTCAGAAATCATGGAAGTTGAAGATGACAAGTTATAGTTGATGATATTTTTTAATAAAGATCTTTATTTTTTTTTGGGGGGGGGGGTTTAGAAAACATTGTGGATAATAAAGAGATTGCTTGTAACAAGCAATATCTTCATTTTCCACAATGTTTTCTCAAGATTATTTTTTTCTTGTTTTACGTAATAAGACGGGAATACGTTAAGCCTTTCAATGCATGATATCACTGATGTTGGATTCAGATTTTCAATAAAGAAAAAAATTACCACATGCTGTCACAGGATACTACTTCGAGACTTTTGAAGCCCATAAAGAGAAGTACTATCTAAAAATGTTTACGTGAACACACAAGCTATTCGTATAACTACCGAAATCATTTAGATTCTGCGCTACAAGCGGCTGAAAACATTTTCCAGTTCTGTGGCGGTTACCGGGTTTGAACCTCCCCTCGCTGTTCGATCTTATTACCGTAATTTAACATATGCCTATAAAGTTTCGTCGTGAAACACAAACATTTTACGCGGACATATTCGGACGCGATAGAACCCCTCCCCCCCAAACAAACAATAATATAAGAAACCCCTAAAAAACCCCATAGTACTACCTTACGGCTTTGACTTCGCACTGAGGTTCAACAATATTTGAAAGAACATGAAAATTAAAATGCGTTGATTTTCAGTTAATTTCGTAAGTAAATCTTACATTGATTTACGTCAAAATTTGTAGATTGTATACTAGTATTAAGGTATAATGACTTTCTGTAAACTTATATTTGTTTCTCGCTACAAAGGAAAAAAATGATATTCTACCCGACATTTGGTTTGAAACATCAACATTTTCCTCTGCAGATCAAAGCAATTACAATGTATAGGATTTTTATTTTAGCATAAAATTTCATATATTAGTCCTCGTCTGCTATAGTGATCTCAAGGAAATTACGCAAATCGGTTGTTGCTGATGATGATATATTGCTGGCCAATTTCTTCAGGGTAAATTCGCGTTCAAAGTATAGATAAAGAGAGAGAGAGAGAGAGAGAGAGAGAGAGAGAGAGAGAGAGAGAGAGAGAGAGAGATAGAGAGAAAGAGAGAGAGAGAGAGAGAGAGAGAGAGAGAAAGAGAGAGAGAGAAAGAAAGAGAGAGGGAGAGAGAGATAAAGAAAGAAAGAAAGAGAGAGAAAGAAAGAAAGAAAGAGAGAGAGGGGGGAGGGAGAGAGATATTCGTTATTTACAAAGCATGTCGCCATTCTCGAAGAAACAAATGCTAATTACAAACTGACAGAAATCTCGAATTACATGTTATTCCTGCTGTATATATGAGTAATCTGACTCCAAAAAAATAATCATACGTTTACAGTAACTATAGCTTTCATATTTGATGCAAACAGTCACGTGATTGGAGACAATTTTGGAATTCCTTAGAATTGAGATTTGAAAAATATATCCGATACAGCACAGGTCTATCAGACCTGGTGTAGAGAGAGAAAAAAACAATTGATTTGCTTTCGGAAATTTGACCAACAACCGAATCAAAGAAACTCCGAGATGTTTCGACCCTGGTCAGTGAGCACAATCCGTGCAGTCTAATTCTTTCCGTTATTATGGGTGGGCCTTTTTAACGTGGTCGGAGACATTCGCATCGACATATCTTTTTTTTATTTCATTTTTATTTATTTATTCATTTATTTATTTATTGTAAATCAACTAAAACAAAGAATAGGTTCGAGAATTGTTACAAGCAATTTCATACTTTTTCCACAATGTTTACCTAACTTTTTTTCTTGAGGTGCATGAAAAAGTGGGGTTGTATGGGAATGGGTTAACCCTTTCCCTCACAATTCCGCCTTTTTATGCCCCTCAAAGAAAAAGGTTTCGGAAAACATAGAAGATGAAGAAATTGCTTGTATCAAGCAATTTTTTCATTGTCCACACTCTTTTCTACCCCCCCCCCCCCCCAAAAAAAAGGAAAGAATTTAAAATTCTACCAACTTGAAATTGTCGCCTGCAGCTTCTCTCAACTTGGACCAGTCTATTTATAAAATATTTCTGTGCGGGAATGGGTTAATATATATACATATAACTAGTCGTACTGTAGACAAACATGGACCTATATCCAAGTCGTCCATTATTGATTGAGTTCTACATTGTTGTCGCCTCGTTTGTTATCAAGTCCCAGAAGGATATCCAAAATAAGAGATATTGAGAGCTTACTTTTTGTAACGTGCAGAGTTCCCGGACAGAGCTAATCCATTCAAAGATAAGGTTCTTCAACTCTTATTGGGTCGACTCTGTTTTATATGGACTATAATTATCTGTATTTTCATCTGGAAGCTCCCTCATTTGCATATAACGGCAAATGACCTCCCATGAAACACTACTGCCGAGTCTTAGCCTGTGAGACCTAAAGGTAAGGCATCTCCGGTCTTGCATCCCACCTCTGCCACCAAATTTAACGTTCAGTGCTGGTAGACCGAACTAATCCATTCAATAATCTTTAACCCTGTATGGGTCCACTCTGTGTTATATGGTCTACAATTAGTCACATATTTCTCTGGAGGTTTCTTCATTTGCATATCACGAATTGCCTCCCCTGACAGTCTAACACTCTAACTCTGTGTATAATTGTGGTCCTCACTCTACAAGGGGAACCCTGTCCTCAACCTCGACAAATACCACATTAGATTTTATTTAGCTGATGCAACATTTTTACAGTCACAATAACGATGACTTTTAGGTAGGCATCTACCCGTTTCAACCTGTAACAAATTTTACAAATGAACGCATTCCCACACAATCCCTCCTTTATACACCCCCAAGAAAAAAGGTTTTGAAAAACATTGTGGACATGGAAGAAATTGCTTGTTTCAAGCAATTACTTCAATGCCCACAGTGTTTTCTACCCCAAAAGACAAAGAGTTTTAGAATTTCATCAACCTAAAATTGCCGTCTGCATCTTCTTTCAATTTGGACCAGTCTAAAGATTTCTCGTGTTAGAATGGATTAAGTTTTTTGTAAGATATGTTGCGTTCGCAATCATCAATGAAAAATTAAAGCGCTCGCACACTCTGGAAAAAGCATGAGTGTATTTAGTTTTAGAAATAATAATTTTTGTAAACCATTAGAAACTGGTGATATAGCGAGTCTTGGTTTAATAGAATTTAATTTTTGTTTTCTGAACGGTAAAACAACAACAACAACAACAAAAGCTTTGGTATTCGGGAAACCTCATTTATAGTAGGAAAACAGAGATAATCTCGCTTCTATTCAAACCTTTTTTATGCGTTAGCTTTGATATTCAGGAAACCTTATTATAGTAGGAAAACAGAGAGAATCTTGCTTCTATTCAAACCCTTTTTATGCGTTAACTTGTTACATTTGTTAATTTACATTCTGTTTTCAGTTTTAACTAAAATCTTCATTTCATTAACGACTTTAATCGACACAAACATTTTGTGTACTTTCATTGCATATTTCCTAATTTTTAGTGTAAAAGGTTTCGAACGAAAAAAGGTTTTAACTTCATTTCTGGGATGTTCGGGGAAAATGAATGATTGGTACTTGCAATATCCATACATCAAAATAACTGTAGTCTTCATACAATTTTAATTTTACATCTCTACAGTCAATATTTGTTCTATTTTTCATCGAGTTACATAATCAATAGCTTGGCGCCTTATATGGTAATCTACCCGACATGACCCATTTGATACGACCTGGAAAATAAAGTGAGTCATAGATACAAAATGGTTGCGTGAAAATTATATATCTCGTCGTTTAGGGACCGATCTCTTTTAACTGTTGATTGAATATGCTGCAGTTACAACCTATCGACAATGTTTTCTACGAACACGTGACCTATATAGATAAGGGAACTATAGGGTACTTGAAAAAATATCAATCAAAGACAGACTTGCAGACCTGGTGAGGTGATCCAAGTGTCTGAGGATTGTAAAGCTTCTATTCGACAGTGGGCGAACTAAACATTGTAACCCCAGCTTAAATAATCCCAGCTTTTTTCAAGTTGGGGTAACGAGGTTTTGGTCGCCTGCCGACGTATTGTTTCATACTCTACAATTAAATGTGAGTACACTGTAAAAAAAGTGTGTTAAGTTACACCAAAAAAGGTTGACAGCAACACCATTATTCGTGTAACATTTCTCTACACCAAAGTAAGTGTGAATTCGCACTTTCTGAGAATAGTTACCTCAACTTTGGTGTTAAATAACACGAACAAAAGTGTATAATAAGCAATGAACATATGGTGTTACTTTACTCTTTTAATGGTGAAACTTCAAACTATTTTGGGTGTAAACTCTCCCTTTACACTAATTTACACTAGTTTACACTATTAGTGTAACTATACGCTAAATTCGGAGAAAATTTACTCTTTCAGTGGTGAAACTTCACACCATTTTGGGTGTAAACTTTCCATAAACACTAGTTTACCATAATTTTCACTATTCAGAGGAACTTTACTCTTTCAGGGGTGTAACCTCAATCCATTTTGGGTGTAAACTTTCCCTTTACGCTAGTTTACAATAGTTTACACTATCAATGTAACAATACGCTAAATTCAGAGATACCTTACTCTTACAATAGTGAAACTTCACACCATTTTGGGTGTAAACTCTCCCTACACACTAGCTTACAATAGTTTACACTATACAGAGGAACTCTACTCTTCCTTAGGTGAAACCTTAATCCATTTTTGGTGTAAACAATCTTTTCGCAATAGTTTACACCGCAAGTGTTACCTAACGCTAAATTCAGAGAAACTTTACTCTTTCAATGTTGAAACTTCAAACCATTTTGAGTGTTTACTTTCCTTTTACACTAGTTAACAACTGTTTACTCCATAAGTGTTACTATAGGCATAATTCATAGAGACTTTACTCTTTAATTGGTGGAACTTCGCTCCATTTTGGGTGTAAATTTTCTTTTTAAACTAGATCGCAATGGTCTTCACCATTAGTGTATATATATACGCTATGTTCAGGGAAACTTATGGGTGCCCTGTGTTACTGAGGTTGCTAGAGTCACTTCCGGTGAAGATTGCTGCGCTTATTACCGTGAATGCATCCGTATGAGATTTTGGTGCATTTTGGAGACACTGGGGATTCTACTGCAGTCGTTTAGGCAGTACAGATAGCGCTAAGGTAAATAAACGTCTTTTCACTGTTCATATCCACAATATAGACATGCAGTGTGGCTTTTGTTGAAAGGAAGTTATAATGGTGTTGATTATATCAGTAACGTTTCCATAAAGCATAGAAGTGACACTATTTTCTTTATTAGTTGTGGGATAGATGGTTGTCCGTCTACGTCTCATATAACCACATTGTTTATCAATGTGTGGATCTGATTTTGAAAACGAATAACTATCAATTTGAGTGTAAATAAATGTCGAGGGTTTTTCGTGTTCCAAATCTTCTAGTCTATGACTCTACCAGTCTAATAGTATAATTTTGAATTCGGCGCCATTTTGTGTTTTCGGTGAGCATAACCGATCGAGTTTGAAGATCCCTTCAATCGAATGCTGTGCATAGGGTAATGATGGCTCACATAATTCAGTCTTAATATGCTCTTAGTTTAGGGCCTGTTACATGCATCCATATCTAATTATTGAAAGTGTTTAGCCTTTGTCGGTTTACTAAAATTATTGGATGGAGTGAATCCGGGTCCGTTCGCCCTAAAACACGTTCGCACTAAATACGTTTCGCCCTAATTCCTGTTCGCCCCGGGTCCGTTCACCCTAATTCCCGTTCGCCCCGGGTCCGTTCGCCCTGTATTTCAATTACATTATAGCTTTCCACAATAAAAAAATTCTCGGTAACATTTATTTTTTCCTTTATGAGATGTTTAGGTTATTTAAGGTAGTTTTTTCAACTCATATTCAGACAAAATTTCAGACTGATCTAAAGTTGTAGTGAACTTGACTAGATTCCTAGAACATAATAAGGTTAAAAGAAATATATTCGAAACGGAGATGGTTGTATCAAATTCAAGATTCAAAATTATGTTTTCTTGAATTAAGTTATAACAAGTTGACAATCATGTTTTAATTTTATTGCCACAATTATAGGTTTAATAATATTAGCAGATTGATTTTGATAAAGATAGAATAATCATTTGACACGATCAATTTGTTATAGAAATTTATCAAATCACAAAATGTATCATTTAGAAGTTACCTTTTATCAAAACGATGAATAAATATACAATACACAACCCCGTCCTAAACGTTCAAAGAAAGATTATGGGTAAAAGTGAGGGAATTGAAGTAAAAATGTTAAATTAAATTAACCCATTACCAGACAACAAAATTCTTTATGCGTCTCAATAAAAAGGCTTTGGAGATGACAATTGAAAGTTATAAATCCCAAATACGCTTTAGGACAAAATTGCTTGCCACAAATTGGAATTTTTTAACCCCTCCCCCCCCCCCCCCAAAAAAAAAAAAAAAATCACGAAATTTAGATCATTGAAACACACAGTCAGACTTTTTACAACACAATCTCAGTTGAATCAGAAAGTTTTTAAAAGTATTGTCGACATTATATAACAAAATACCTATAACAGTAGAAAGCATTGTTAGTAAAGGAGAATATACTACCCACACGTTTGAATGGGCTATAATTCACGATTCACACTTTTTTATGCCCCTGGTGAAGATGAAAGTAGACGTAAACATTAGTGAAAATGACAAGCTGATTTTTATTTATCCTTTTTTCATTTTTCATTACATCAAAACTAGAAATACACACAAAATCATACTCATTTAAAAAAGAGGGCGAACAGACTCACTTTTGGGGCAAACAGACCCAGGGCGAACAGACCCGGGGCGAAAGTATATTTAGGGCGAACGGACCCGATACCGGGTGGAGTTATCACCTTTCTGTTCTTATAGATATTTTTGGCCTTGACTTTTGATTCTTAGGGTAGACATGCATCTAGTTTAGTGCTTAATTCAATAACATAGGCCTACAAGTAATTTAATGCTTAAAGTTTGGTTTGTCGAGGAATAGCAGGGTTCAAATTTAGCACTCGCATACTCGCAAAATGCGAGTAAAATTTAGTAAATGCGAGTTCAGAATTCCGCAACTTGCTTTTTTCTGCGAGCACTTTTTTCTGGCAAATTACGATAGGGAAAGAGCAAAAGTAAATTAGACCGGAACAGGAAAATATTGTTTATGCGCGTTGCGGATGCGTAGTCACTCAATCCAATCACCTGGACGCATTGTTTACCAATTTATTCAAATTGTTTCCTATTTTCGTGTTATTAGAAAGCGACTATTGGTCAGAATCAAGTATGACCTATGATCTATACCACAAAGCACTGCGCTGAAGGTCAAAGTTTGTTTTTTAATAAACCGAAAGTTAAATTCAAAACCATGCTAACGATTGACAAATTCGTCTTGAAACGACCGAACGAGTCTGATCGGGTCTAACAATAACAACAAATGTGCCAGAAATGACCACTAATCGTCTACCAATACGTCGATGTCCAGTCCATCAAGTAAACAGACTGCGGCACTCAAAACAGTGAAAAAGTGGGGAATGGAACTCGGTCTAAGTCTGGATTACGAAGTCTGTAACTATTTTAACACCTTGAAAAATTCAACAACTTGTTGAAATTGTCATGTGCAACTTCTTTCAATTTTGACCAATCAAAAGTAATTTTATCTGGTAATGGGTAAACAGTTGTTATTAGATGGAGTTTGAATTTACTTCAGTCAAAACTGACTTAGTTTAAATCTTATTAAATACTTTTTTATCATTACCTTTATACCTGTAATTTGAAATTAGACTAGTCAGCTTTCATTGTTTGTAACTTCCTAATCACTTAAATTTTAGGATGAGAAAACAGTACTAAATTAGAATACATACTGATGAGATGCCAAATGATATTACTATCCCGGAGTAGTCTGTGTATCAGATAATCAGTATGAAATATGTTGTTTATCAAATTATTGGTAATTGCCCATGTTTTGGTCAGTATGTCTACCTGTATGCTTATTCAGCCCATCACAGTGATTTCATTTGATAAGATTAATGTTACATAGACCAATTAAGCATACATGTAGGCAACAAAATTGTCTATCTCGTACCAGTGAGAGTCAGATTGAGGTTGTTTTTTAGTACTTATCTAGTCACTTACCTGTTTCTTGGTTTATGATGTCATGGATAGTTTCAGGACTCAATCACCTCATTATTAAATAGATATTAAATACACATTCTTGTCATGATTATTTTAATTAAACAGTTTTTACTAGCATCAAAAAGCTTACATTATTCATGTAGTATAGTAATATGACTATAGCCAATTAACTTAACTGTTAGACAGTTTGTACATTCAGTGAAAAATATTCACTAAATCGGCTACTGAAATTTAGCAAGTAGAAATTATGGTTTAGCAAGTTGAAATTTGAAGCACTTGCTAAATTTAGCAAGTCAGAAAAAAAGTTAAATTTAAACCCTGAATAGTACAATGATATTGAAGTTTAGAGTCGCAGATATTGTGGACTCTGGTTGTTCAGCACATGTTGTGCAGGTTGAACAATGGCTTCACTTTCTATATTTAAAATACAAGTTTGGTAGATAATCGATTTACCACTAAATTCATAATTCTATTTGCAAATTTTTGACCTAATAAAGTCGTCAGATTATGATGTCAAGCATGATGGGGCAATTCAGTCCGTATCTTATTTTACAAACTGTCTGTCATTTAAATACAGCCACATGCATACTTCTGCAATTTCCATGGGTAAAGCTAACTTTTTGTGGTACCTAAAGAGAATTTGAAGCAATTTGCTTGTTGTTGTTTGGATAAACATTTCGTCTTGTTCTAGTCTTCGTGTTGGTTGCATCATAGAAGTGAATATTCACTTGTTTACTGTCACATTGCAAACAATTTACCCTGTGTTGTCCCTATGCTGTGGGTACTTGATTTAGAGGTTATACAAGATAGTTCGAGATATGGATATTTTCTAAGGAATTTTTGTATTTGTATTTCAGTTGGCATGGGAAAACAGTATCTAATCATTTTATCACGTTGAGTGCCATTACAGTAAGAAACCTGCACCTAAAGCACTTTGAATCAGAGTTGAAATCCTATAAAGATGTGAACAAGGCTGCACCAGTAAAAGAAGATTCATATTTATTGAAGACATAGGTACCACAGCTAGAGATCGTGTGAGGAGTGGACTGATAAGGGTGAACAACTATTAAATGAACATGTGCAGCACTTCAGACAGAAATCGATAAATTTGAGAGAGAATATTGATAGATAGTTGATATCATGTATTTTTTAAGAGAGAAAGAAAATGACTTATGAAAGGAGGAATCCTTTAATGCATCATGTTATTTGGAAAAGATTGATTTGGTTTTAGAAAAGAAAGACAAAGAGTCACCAAAGGGTTCAGATGCTTCCAGAGTGTCTGTGATATCAACAAAACTAGCTAGCTGGGGAGATTGAACTTCTTGATGATCAAAAGAACATTGCCTCTATAGAGGCAGAAGTAGAAGAACTCGAATGGTCACTCTAAAGATCTAAGATAAATCTATAGTGTAAACTGAATTTGACAGTTCTACCTTTGACTTTCGTTGAGAAAACAGAATGTTTCATAAATTTATTTCCTAAAGTTGATGATTAACTGATTGGTGTTCCTTTAACCCTTTCCTGTTTTTCAAAATTTAATACTGGTCCTATTTGAAAGGAGTTGCAGACGACAATTAAAAGTGGGTGCAATTTGAAAAGAAACCAACCTACTGGTTAGAAAGTATTGTGGTAAAAGAAGAAATTGCTTGTTACAAGCAATTTCTTTTTTTTCAATAATGTTTTCTCAAGTATTAAATCACAGAGACGTAAAAACAAGAGATTGTACAGGAAAGGGTTAAGGGCAGAACCCGATAAATTTGTGTTGTCAGAAACAAGTGTAAACAAGCAACCTGACCAAGTCAAATTCATTTAATCTACTCCCACATAGTGGTGCTTTAGGACACCCCTCAATATAAAAAAATAGGGAAAACATTGTGTAAAACTAACAAATTGCTTGTTACAAGCAATCTCTTCATTTTCCATAATGTTTTCTACCTAGAAAGTTAAAAAGAATCTAATATTTCATAATCTTTTTATATGTCATCTGCAACTCTTTTCAATTTGGACTAGTCTAAAACTTTGCTGTCTGGTAATGGGTTGAGAAAGAGCTACTTCTTAATAGATTAGTTGAGTTTGAGGATATTCCATAATTTTTTACACTCTTTATATACTTTCCTGAGTGTTGTTACTGGGCTATGTTTGCAGCTTGGAAAGAAATTAACCTTTTGATTAAATATCTTGGGACTATTTCAAGTTAACCCTTTCCTGTTCAATCCCTGGTTTTTACTTCCCTGTAAATTCATAATTAAGAAAAAATTGTAGAAAAAGAAGAATATGCTTGTAACAAGTAATTTCTTCTTTTTCCACAATATTTTCTACCCTTTGAATTTGTCCAAGTCTAAAATTTTGCAAAACAGGTAAGGTTTAACAAGCCTTGACTACACACAGCTTCAATGCAAATTTTCCCGGAAGAAGTTTAGCAAAAATTTGGGATAGGTTGGAAGATAATTTTTGAGCCCCTGAAATTGTGCATCATTCCTTAACTAAAAGAGTAGAACATTTTACTAGTAAGGTTAGGATTTGAAAAAACTCTTTGACTTGGCCGATGTTGAGAGTTAGAAAGAGGACCCAAAGTTTGCCCCCTTCTTGCATATTACGACTCATTGTCTGGTATCAAATTGCCATACAAAGTTCAAGAAAAATGGACAAATTCTGCATGTAGTTTTAAGAAGCAATTTAGTGTTGCATTTATGTTCACAATTTCATTTAATCATCACTTGTGCACTTTTGCACTCATCAGAAGAGCTGGTTTTGACGTCTTTTTTATAAAAAAAGCTTGGGAAAACATTGAGGCAAAAGAGAAGAATGCTTACAACCTGCATTTTCTCCTTTTTATATCCCGCCGTTTCGGCGAAGGGGATAATAGTAATGCTCTCTGTCCGTTTTTCTGTCACTAAGCCTGTCCAGAGCATAACTCCTAAAGTATAAATGCAGTGCACAAGAACCACAACTCTTGCTTGCATTATTTTGGAGTTATTGCCCTTTGTTATTTTTTTGTCCTGTGCATATCTCTGAAAGTATAATAGCTATCAACTTGAAACTTCATAGGTGGATAGATCTCATGGAGGAGAAGTGCAGTGCACAAGAACCACAACTCTTGCTTGCATAATTTTGGAGTTATTGCCCTTTGTTGTTTGAAAGACTTAGATTTTGTCTGGGGCATATCTCCTAAAGTATAAATGCTTTCAACTTGAAACTTTATAGGTTGATAGATCTCATTGAGGAGAAGTGCAGAGTACAAGAATCACAACTCAGTTTACTATCAAGCTTTTACAGCAGGGGATGGCCATGTCTGACATGGCTCTTGTCCCTCTATATATTCTGTGATATAAAACAAATCCAATCTTTATCAAACCCTTTTTAGCTAGCAAAGCGACAGCTTTGATAGCTTAAGTTAACAAACGAAATTTCGAGGTCGTCTCAAAGTTCCACGAGTGCAAACTGCCATTGGAGGCTTAACCACTAAATCTGTTAAATGCGTACGCCATTAAAATTAGTTCTTATGTATTTCAGGAATATTGCAATCTCTATTCAAACTGTAGTGAAGTCTGTCAAAAGCACGCTATTTAACCCATTCCCAATCAATTCCACTTTTGGAAAAAGGCTTTGGAAAACATTGTGGACAATGAAGAAATTGCCTGTACAAGCAATTTCTTCAATGTCCACAAGGTTTTCTACCCAACAATGGAAAGTTTTCTAAATTCAACCATGCTTTGCTAGCTTACAGTACTTTCAGTACTTTGATTTCTCATCTGCAGACACTTTCAAATTGAAACATTCTAAATTTATACCTTTTCCATGCAATAAAATATTACACGTCTTCAATTTCAAACTTGCTGCAATAAAACAAAATTCACCATATTGAAAATTAAACTTGTGTACAAAATGGTAGAAAGGGAAAGAATTGCTGGTTATTGGCATTTTCCTCCAAGTTTCGAAAGCATTTTCTGCTTGGGATATCAAAACCAGTCATTGCTTTCCATAGTGTTGATAATAATCTTTTTTTATTTGTCGTCTCAATCTTGTCTATTTCCAAATTTGGATAACCCCTTCCCAAATACAAAGAATTAGACTAGGCAGAATTCGAAAATGCTGCAGACGACAAAATGGATGTTATTAAATTTACAAATAATGAAAATTGAAGTTCAGAAAATATTGGATAAAAAGGAGAAAATGTTAATTATTGGCATTTTCTTCATTTTTCTAAATGTTTTCCAAAGCTTACTATAAGGGACGTCAAATTCAGGTCTTGCTTGGGGAAAAGGTTAGGAATAAAAAATACTTTTTCTAATCCGGTGGTGGACTCCTGTATTGCATCGCAATGTAACATCCACTTGTTAATACTGAAATGTGTAAGAAATTGAATTGCCTTGGCAGTTAAATAATAAAGAATCATACTGTTTCTTACTGTCAATTAGATATTTCACAAAATTTCCCGATGGCTCAGGGTGAAACATTTGTAACTGTCTATATGTTTATAGGCAGATACAACATTTTCACTCTGAGCTATTGACTTGAGCTCATACCGTCACAATGAGCAAGTCTAAATAGATCAGGGGTATATAAATTCTTGTCCTATCTGTTCATCTAAAAGATAACTATAATAAATCTTTTAGATTTTAAATAAAATTTAAAGGTTGATTATAGTTATTCAATATTAAGTACTAACATTTGGTAAAACCCATTTGTTGATACCAAACTTAGGCCATCAGACAAGGTCATGATCATTTCTCAGGGTCATCTCTATCAAAATAGAATTCTTCAACACCTGCCATAATTTTAGCCCTACTGACCGAAGGTCAAAAGAGCTATATCAATGGCGTTGTTCCCGTCCGTCTATCCATAAAAAACTCTCGTGTACGTGATGAAGCCCACAAATATAATCAGAATTCCTTGCAACTTTCCAAGGATGATTTTAGGATCATAAGGAAGGTTTCTTTTGAAAATTGGGCTAATTTTTGGAAAACACTGGGAACAGAGCCTTACGGATTTTTTACTCAAAATATTCTTTCTCGTTAATGTGATAAGTCTACAAATATCAGATTTCCTTGAAACTTTCACAGGATGATTGTAGGGTCATAAGGAAGGTTCCTCTCAAAAATGGGGTAGATCCATGAAAAGGGGCTTTATGGATTTTTACTCAAAATATTCTTGTGTATGCAATAGTGCACAATTATCTCAGGTTTATCAAGCAATTTCCTCATTTATCACAATATTTTCTTAAGTGTAAAATTGCATGTACGTAAAAACCAGTGATTATACAGGAAAGAGTTAAGAAACTCATCTTTTATGTTATTGCACTTGGATTTTTTTTTGAATGAGATACTATATAGAGATAGAGATACTATCACAATTTTCCAGGAAAGACAAAAGATTTCTTATTCCCCAACCAGTTACTGGTTGGGGGACTATAGATTTGCTGGATTGAGTCCAACTGCCCGTCGGTCACACTTTTGTCTGGATCATGTCTCCCAAACCATACGTGCTAGTAGCTTCAAACTAGGTACACTTATATATTACAATGTGGAGAAGTGTCATGTACAAGAACCGTTACTTTATCCTGCTCATTTTTTTAAGTTATTGTCCTTTGTTGTTTTAACCTGTACATTTCTTTTTGAACATATCCCCTAAACCATAAGTGCTAGTAACTTCAAAGTTTGCCATGCCCTTTTTTGAGTTGTTGTCCTTTGATATGTCTAATTTTACATTTTCAACATATAACAACCATGATAAGTGGATGTGCCTGGAACATCATTAAGTTTGACAATTTCATTTGATCATTACTTGTGCGCTTTTACACTCATCTTCTTTGTTTATTGTCTTTTCTATCTTGCCTACGTTTATACCTCCAAATTTGGTTTACCCTTTCCTAAACTGCAAAAATTTAGACTAGGCCAAATTTAAAGCTCCTGCTGTTGACAAAATGAATTTTATTTAATAATGAAATAATGAACATAATACATGCTAATATTTGCCATGTAGATACTGGTAGGTCTCAACAAGGTGCAACTGGGGAAGGTCATTTCATCAAGGTCAAGGTCAAAATTTTAACCCTTTTCCCTTAATGAAAAAACCCATAAAAATCACCCATTTCTAAAGAATTCCTGTTTTGGGGCATGGTGTTTCACAAACACATCTTGTTCTTCTTCAAAACTTCCTGAGTAGTCAATTGTAGACCACTCAAATCAATAATGATTTATGAAGAAAAGGAAAAAGTTCTCAGTCACCAAAGTTTTTGTTTCAGACTTTTCTAAAAAAAAAAGCTGTATGCATACATAGTGAGTCTAAAACAACCCATAAATTGTCAATACTATTGACAATAATAATATGTAGTAGTAGATCAATTTTCAATAACAGCAATAAATGATCAATACTAGTGTCAATCCTGTGGACTGACAATATTATTGACCCTGTATTGGTGATCAATACTCTGATTCAATGTATATTGGCATTTCTTAGCACATTAATATGCAATATTTAAAGTCCATGATATACCATAACTTGATATGGATAACATATGTTAAATTTCTTTTCAATTGATTATTATAGTGGTAGAGTATGATAAATCACAAACAGAAAAAAAATGTCTGCAAGTACATGTGTCCCTCTTTGATTCCTGAACTGAAATAGGGCACAAATATTGACAAAGGAAATCATGCTTCCAGAGATTCAAATTTGATAGTTGTGTGAAACTTGTTTTATAAGAAATCTATTTTATATTAATTCAATATTACTGTCAATAATACTCTAGCGTATGGACAATATACTTTAATAACTGAAATTAGTTATTTCAATTACCATGTGTAGACAAATGTTCTTGGATGCTTACTTGGGCAGTTTGGTCATTGTTTAATAAATGTTAATCTTTTCATATGTTTTGATTTTATTATCTTTGCTGTTTTATATTCTCAATTATTTAGACTTCACCCCATTACCAGGTAACAGAATTTAAGAATGGTCAAAATTCAAACGAGTTGTGGACGACAAGATATAGTTGATGAGATTTTTAAAAATCTATCTTTCAGGTTAGAAACCATTTTGGACATATGTTGGAACAAACATTTTGTCATTGTCCAGGATGTTTTCTGAACTCTTTCTTCGTGGGTGTCATAAAGCCGGACTGGAAAAAATTGATAAAGATTTATTGGCCAAACCCTGGGTTCCTGTCAGGTTTAACTTCCATAAATCTGCAGTCCATAACAAGTCCCTTTCCTCTATCTTTAAGTGTTACGTAACACTAATCATGGCGTTAACAAAGTCTCATAGTGATGAAAAGATACACCAATATTGGTGGCAACTCTGCTGCCACCATTAATGGTGTAACATTTACTTCTGCCTATATGTGTTAAACAACACTAATTATGGTGTTATGAACTCATACCATGGTGTAAAGTTACACCAATATTGGTGGCAACTCTGCTGCCACCAATATTGGTGTAACGTCTTTCTCTGTCCGTTGGTGTCAAGTAACATTTATTATGGTGTTAATGAACTCTTTCAATGGTGTAAAGGTACACCAATATTGGTGGCAACTCTGCTGCCACCAATATTGGTGTAACGTTTTTCTCTGTCCGTCGGTGTTAAGTAACGCTTCCAAAAGTGTAAAGCTACACCAATATTGGTGGCAACTTTGCTGCCACCAATATTGGTGTAATGTTTTTTTCTGTCCGTCGGTGTTAAGTAACTCTTACAATGGTGTAAATTTACACCAATATTGGTGGCAACTCTGCTGCCACCAATATTGGTGTAATGTTTTTTACTGTTTGGCAGTGTTACTTTACACTTAACACAGATATATCGTACACTATTTTTAGTGTGACTTTTCCCGTTTTAAAACAGGTGTAAAATTACACCATTATTGGTGGCAGCAAAGTTGCCACCAATATTGGTGTAAAGTGCCGAATCATTTTTTACAGTGTAGGCAAGCCAACAGCTGCCTTCTGAATAATGCTCCAAATATCGATCCTGTAGGATCGAAACAGTCCGATTTTGAATAGATTTCCCGAATCTAAAATTCATTCTACCTTATCATAAATTTATTTTCAAAAAAAAACTAACTCTGAGTGACCTCTGCTGCTTGCCTCCTATCTCTTATTTAAAGATATGTCGAAGTTCACGAGAGACCACTTTTCATCTGAAAGGTCACATATTTGAAATGTACCTCGTCACAAGAATACGAGTCTTCTGGGAATTGACTGTCAATCAAGGAATATATCGACCAATCAAGTCTTTCATTCAGTCCCGAAATGAGATTTAAACTCCCACATTCGCCGCTATTTGTGTGAAACATTTTTGTTGTTTTGCATCTTAAACATCGTAACTACAGCTTATGTAAGCTGCAGTTACGACGTGTAGGTCGCCAACCAATCACTTTACCTCTTTAGCTAGCGAAGCGTCAGCTTTGATAGCTTAAGTTAACAGACAAAATTTTGAGGTGATCTCAAAGTTCAACGCAAACTGCTATTTGAGACTTAACCACTAAACCCATTGAATGCCTGCACGTTATAAAGTAGTTCTGGTGTAATTTCATAATATTACAAAGTCTATTCAAATTGTAGTGAACTCTTTCAAAAGCAACCTATGTAACTCATTCCCTCTCAATTCCGCTTTTTCAGCACCCCAAGAAAAATGGATTGGAAAACATTGTGGACATTGAAGATATTGCATAAAACAAGTAATCTCTTCAATGTCCACAATGTTTTCTACCGTACAATGCAAATATTTTCTTTATTACACTAACTGGAAATTACTTATCACGATAATTTATTACAAAGAAGATAACATGTTCTTAAAACATCATGCTTTGCTAGCTTAGAGTACTTTCAGCACTTAGATTGTTACATGCTACTGGCTATACATTTTGCAAAATAATGTCGTTTAACTTCGTGTAGGATCAGTGGGCGCGGCAAAAGAAGCGAGCGGGCGGTCCAGCGATTGTTCAATTACGAAGCACTTATTGACAGGATGTTGGATTCAGCGTAAAAATAAATAACGAATCGGTGGCCACGCCCTCTGACCTCCAACAGGTAGATCGACTTCGATATTAAACGGCGATAATTTGTAAAGTTTTGGTCAGTAGTAAATAAGAAGATAAAAGTACTGTAAGCTCGCAAAGCGTTGATTTGTTTAGCATTCTTCTTTGTTAAAAGTTATCATGATAAAGAAACGACGTTAAAGTAACCCAGGAGTTAACCCATTCCCGGACAATCCATCCTCTTTACGCCCCTCAAGAAAATAACTGAGGAAAACAATGTGAAAAATGAAGAAATTGCTTGTTACAAGCAATTTCTTTATTTTCCATATTGTTTTTTTTCCTAAAGAGATAAGTATTTAAGAATTTTTAATAATTTGAAATTGTAGTCTGCAACTTTGAAGACTCTGATCAGAGTCATTTTTAACACGGTGCGCTCAAGTGAACTAAAAATACCCAGGAGATGAACCTGCATGCAGAGTTTTCCATATTCTTGAAATACATTAAATTGGTGAACCTGTCCAATCTACGCTGCGCTTGTATCGTCAGATTAGGACAGACTCGCCAGTCAAGAAATATATTAGAACTACTTTTCATGGCGTAGGCATTCAACGGATTTAGTGGTTAAGCCTCCAGTGGCAGTTTGCACTCGATTGAACTTTGAGAAGACCCTAAAATTTTGTCTGTTAACTTAAGCTATCAAAGCTGACGCTTTGCTATAGCTAAAAAATTAAAATGGTTCATTGGTTAGTGACCTAAAGCTTGAATAAGTTGTAGTAATGGCATTTAAATCGCCATATTAACCAAAAAGCTTCACGTTAATGTCGGCCAATGTCGGAGTTCTAAGTTAAATTCCAATCTAATGATTGATTTGATTTGCCCATTGAGTCTATGATTGACATTTCGGTCCAACAAGAAATATTTATGATAATTAATATAAGATTCGAAGGAATAGCCAAATGAAAATATACAATTTCAAAAGTTATCGATCTTAATTAGCTTGTACAATCTGTGCCATCTGACTTTAGTCTAAAATGGCTAACCCTCTTCATGCTTAACCCGGAATATTCCGGTTGGCATGATGTGTAAACCAAGATCAGCATACATATAAGTGCAGTCTGATCTTGATCTACACCTCCTGCTTTTACTTTTCCTGTCAGAGTTGTTTATGAAATTGGTTTCTAAAAGAAATATTGATTTATTTGAACGACAAGTTCTATCAGTGGCCCTTTGATTTTACAGCAATTCAGTAAGGTAATTTATACTGCATGAAATGGTTAATATATATAAAACAAAAATGAAAATAATGAAAACAACAACAATCTATTCGTGCGGTTAGTAAACAGTTAATGTTGTTATTTGCGCAGTTTACCTTCACAATTATAGAAAAGGGTGCATGAATGTTATCATTTGAAATATTGACTTTTAAGTTTTTCCAATTACAGATCGTTGAAATTTGTCTTAATAAAACTACATCGTTGACTGTATTAGCTTGTTTCAAGTCCACTGGTCCCCAGCAGGCAGCTCGACTTAAATCTAAACATTGTCATGCCGAACCCGGGATATTCCGGTTTTAGCAGGATTTATAGACAAAGATCAGACTGCACATGAGTGCAGTCTGATCTTAGTCTACATCTCCTGTCAGTCCTTTTGAAACCAGAGTTTTTTATGAAATGAATTTTCAAAAGACGTATTGACAATTGAATAACAAGGACCGGTAGTGCTTTCAGCCCTTTGATTTTAATTCATCTTTGAAAAGGATTTTATTCAGCATGACAAGGGTTAAACTGCGTTATTTTGAAAAAATAATGGCCAGTAACATGTCACAAAAAACACATTGGAAGGTAATCTAAACATCATGACTACAGCTTGAAGACGCTGCAGTATCGATGTTTATATCGCCAAACAAGCAAAATGCTCCACATAATGTCGGAGTTAAAGGTTATTTAAAATGTTGTCTAAATGGAAGTAGATTCGTCAATTGATTTTTGGTTTACAGCGGCGATTTACTAATCTAACCTACTCCCACTCAATAAATCCTTTTTACCCCCCCCCCCCCCTAAACAAAAGTTCTGGACAATAATGTGGAAATTGAAGAAATTGCTTGTCACAAGCAATTTCTACATTTCCAAATTTGTTTCTACGCAAAGAGACAAAGATTTTAAAGATTTCACAATTTTGAAATTGTCTTATGCAACTTCTTTCAATTTGGAAAAGTCTCAATTTTCACTGTGTGGGAAAGGGTAAAGCGCGAAAACCTTGATTCAATTAACAATCACGGGATTTTTATGCAAAAATGCTGAATTGTTGGAGACAAATTTAGCTTTCTCGATTCTTTGCAAGCCTCCACACAGTGGACGCTGTAAAATTACTTAGAAACAAAACTGAGGTTTATGTTGTGCAAAATGCTACCGAATAAATTCTTTTTCTTATTACGAAGACCAAATGAAAGCTTTCGTCACTCTAACTAATTACGGCACGATGTCGCCCTGAACAAATATAGGTACAGAAACATTGCGAGAAATTGCTTGCAACAAGCAATTTTTCCCTTTTCTCACAGACTTTTCTTCCCTATTTGGCCGTTATTTCCAAATTTTAGCACACTTTAAAATATGGTCTGCAACTTCTTTCAATTCGGACCAGACTATTTTTTGTCGTCTGGTAATGGGTTAAGTTTAGGTGATTAGTACAACCAAGCAGACTAATTTAGAACAGGTTTTTTTTTTTATATAAAACAGAGACAATGTTTATCACGAGAGCCCAATAGTCTTAACCACACAATGTTTTATGGGAGTAGATTTACGAGGTGCTATGGGATCAATCGAGCTGTCTTGTTTATTTGATGAACTTGTTTTCCTCTGAATAATTAACAAAGTAGATTGCGCAATTTTCTGCTGATTAAGCGGATTCTATACGTCTTGATAACTGATTACAGAATTCATTGACTTTCGTTTGACCTCGGTTTATCAATTTTACGGAATTCTTTAATAGGCTTTCCGTTGAATAATTGAGATTTCTCTGTGGGTTATCACTGGATAATTTCACCGAAAAAAAGGTGATTTCAACAAAATGGTAAACTCCTTGTTATGAAAGCTTTGGCCCAGCTTTCGTTCATTTCGAGCTACAGAACGTCATCTAATCATGACTCAAAACACGGATGACGTCATCATGTTACCATTTCATACACATTGGTAATGATGCGCTTTAAGAGATTTTGGACGAAAAACTTCATAGAAATTGTCTCTGTTTTATATGTTGGTATAGAGGTGACATGTGTGGATTTAGTTTGATAAAAATATCGAAAATATTTCGTTTAAAAGCTCTGGAAAGGTTTTTTCAATTAATTTCAACTCGTGCTAGTTTACATTTTGAAATCGAGTCGATTGCACCCGATTCTTTACCGGAAAAGCTGGCTTATCATGGGCATTGACTGTTATATACCCGTGCCTTGATGACGAAACTTTACGGACGAATTCGTTAATCTTAATGACCTTGCTAGTTGTTTGACTTACCAGCGAAAGCTAAAACGTCATCATGGACGTCATAAGTTTATGCAAACGAAACTTAAATTGTGGTGGGTCACAATTTAAAGGGAGGTATCGATGTTTCTGAAACCTAAATAAGAAAAATTACCAAGTGCCGAAAAATAGACTCAAAAACGGACATTTGAAATATAAGTTAGGTGAGGTATTGTCTTGGTGGTTATCAAATAGGCCTAAAGTGGCTTTTTTTGGTTATATCGGAAAGGTTCAGCGGAATTCCAGGTTATTTTTAGATATCACGGAATTCGGCTTTCGACATCGGATGACCTCATTTGCATATAACCCAGTCAAATGAAGGTAACAAATTTACTAGCGAAACAGCCAACTTCCTAAATCATGTCGTGCATGAAAGGAGTGATCTTTACAGACCGGCTAGCGAACATTACTCCTGTTGACGTAACGATGACGTTGGTGTGATGTAATTTTAACTAAATGCAAGGTTCTAACGGTTATTCGCGCCACGTGAATGCCATATAATCTTCGTAAATGTCTACGTAGGCTATTAGGGAAATACCCTGCTTTTTTCTGATAAGCGACCTCATATTTTTGCAAAACTACTTTTCGGCATATTGTTTTCAATCAGTTTATAAGAGGAAATAAAAATAATTCAAATCTGTGACATGAAAAAAACATTTTAGGCTTACCGCGTAGAATTATTTTGATACTATAGTTTCAATCATCATATTGATTAATGCCTTGGGGCCCCAAGTATAGTTTTCTGATTAATTTTGTTATACATTTTGGGGAAAGATATTGCTTTAATACTGAAAAAATGAAAAAGAAAAAATCGAATTTAAGAACGGTTATAACACGTTTTCCTTTTCTTTCTTTTTTCCTATAAATAAAAACAGAAGAAAGAAAACTAATTGCTTTCTCGACCGTTTGAACGAGATACAAAGCCATTCAAAATCGGTCTTTAAGTCTTGCGCACGAGATAAAGGGTCGTTCCCACTTGAAAGTCATCCAAATATGTTACTTCTCTAACGCGGTATCCATTTCAAAGCTATAAATAGTTCAAATAAATAAAGACCAACTTTGATTGGCTGTTTATCTCGTTCCCACGAGATCATTTTTTTTTTTTTTTCAAAAGAGACGTGTTTTAATCTTGTGTTTTTTTGTTTGTTTGTTGGGGGTTTTTTTGTTATTTTTTTTCTCATTTCGTAAACAATTAAAGCATATTTTCTCTTGAAAATATAGCATTTTTGTATACTTAATAAAAGATTAATCGATTGTAATTTACACTGAAACAAAGAATTATCCTCCATCTATCTTATGTATGGTTGTTTCTGTTTTGGTATGAAAGGATAACACGACATTCACAAAAGAACCATTTTATTATGTATACACTTCTTTCATTATTATTCGAAATCAACGTATTGCACGTATACAGAATGTAGAATTTCGACATTACCCATTACCACACAATCCGCATTTTGACGTGCTGACGAAATAAATAAAGAATGAAATATTGTCAGAAAAAGGAAATGCCCTTCTCTTATTATGTTTTCTACCTTTTTG
The DNA here is from genome assembly GCA_946902895.1 of Fragum fragum. NCBI lineage: Eukaryota > Metazoa > Mollusca > Bivalvia > Cardiida > Cardiidae > Fragum > Fragum fragum. Next base: position 8,374,534 of record OX336370.1, on the reverse strand, counting down.
ACACTTGTTTTATTATCTAGCACAGTTTAAATTTTCTGCTTTCAATTTGGATCTGACAAAATTTATGTTTACTGGTTATAGGCTACAGGTATGCTCGATTCTGCTTCATGGAGAATACATTAGTACTCGCGCCGATTAAGTGGGCTATTAACCCATCCCAACTCAATCCCTCCTTTTTACGCCCCTCAAGAAAATAGCTTTTGAAAACATTGTGGAAAATGAAGAAATTGCTTGTATCAAGCAATTTCTTCATTATCCACAATGTTTTCTATCCAAAACGACGAAAAAGTTCAAAATTCCATCAACTTGAAATTTTCGTCTGCAGCTTCTTTCAATTTGAACCAGTCTTAAATTTTGCTGTGTTGGAATGGGTTAATTTGAGATTGTTTGACTTGTGAAGTAGAACATAAAATATCAATTGACACGGCATTTTTCTTTTCGCAGAATGATTATGAAACAATGAAAATAATTACTTTAGTACAGTAACTCATGTCATTTTTCCTCATTTGTTTTAATTTATAAATTTTGTGACAAGTCACTTATTCGGGGAACATAATCCGCTCCAGATGTCTCTTATTTAATTGCGTTCTAAGAAATACTGGTAGCTTTAAAAGCGAGAATTTGGGTTGAATAAAGTTTTGTACAAGATAAAGCTCCCGCCATCAGGCTAAGTTGGAAGAATTTTGCCCAGCAGTAGAGCTCTATTTATCCATTATCTAGCTCTCTAATTAAGCAATTCCCTTTTGGTGTCAAGAAAAGTTCCGAAATAAAACTAAATCGATGCTTTCACGCAATAAATACTTTGTCTAGTTTATTTCTGGCAACCTTACAGTGAGCTAATTTAAAGCTTCTGGGAAATTGTTGTAGGTAATTGACGGTATATGTTCAACTGACCGATCTCGACTGTCAATCAATGAATGAAAAAACGGCCAATCAAATCATTCATTTCGATAGGAAGTGGAATATGAACTCCAACAATAGCCGTCATTTATGTGATTCACTTTCGTTGATTTGGCGACTTAAACGTCGTAACTACAACCATTCAAGCTGCCGTTTGTTACAAGTTACTCGCCATAAATTTTGATAACGCCATTTAATATCAAAGTGGAACCTCCTGTCGTAGTAAATGGGCGGGGTCAACGGAGTAACTGGACAGTGTTAGCGATCGATCAATTGACGATATTTGTAGCTTAGGCCAATACCAGAATCTAATTGAGTTTTTCAAGCTATACGAAAAGATAATAAAATGAAAAAGAAAATAAATGAATAAAAAAAAAGAAAGATCTTGGAATTTTAAATCCTCCCAAACGAGTCTATTTGGTATGCCGGATTATACTTATTTATAAAGCATGGTATGTTTCAACAATCGACGGACCGCTGGCCCCACCCACTGACTCTGTTGGTAACGCCTACTGACTCCAACTGTAAGTTCTACTTGTATATTACACGGTGCTATTTTCAAATTTCAGCCAGAACCATGCAACAAAGTAAAGTTGTTCATTGGCTACATATACGTCGTTACTACTGCTTGAATTAGTTAACTAATTTAAGTCGTCAAATCAACCAAATTGCTTTACATTAATGTCTGCCAATGTTGGAGGTCAAAGTTCACTTCTGGTCTAAATGAACGAATTCATTTGTCGATTAATTCTTTGATTTACAGTCGCGATCCAGCAATTATAGGATTACCACTTTACCAATCAAATAATTGATTAATACCCAAACTGAACGCTGACCTCCGACATTAATACCCTACATTTTCATTGGTTTGGCGACTTAAACGCCGTAACTATGAATAATTAAAGTCGGGGTTACGACGTTTAGGTCACAAACCCTAGGATTTCATTGACATATGTTTTACAAACTTACTCTGCTTGATATCTCAGTCGTCCTGTCACGTCCGGGGTCAGTAGGCGTGAACAACGACCTGTCACTGAATAATGATCCTCAGTCCATTAATATGCCATTTTCCTCTATTTCCAGGAGCTCCCGGCCATATGTTTTACAAACTAACTTCGTTTGATATCTTAGTCGTTGTATCGCATGGGAGGTCTGTATGTGAGCCAACGATCCGTCATCCTCAGTCCATTAATATGCCATTTTCCTCTATTTCCAGGAGTTCCCGGCATTATCAACAATGCATATAAAATGTCCAACAGTTTCCCCAAACTGGGCCTCCCCAAAGAGACAGCCTCCACAAAGATATTACACGCCTGTAACCGTCTAGCCACACCACAATCACCGGGAAAAACGAAACCGAAACCGGAAACCAAACATGGCATGGTAAAAAACGTTTCTGTAATTCTTTACTATTGTGCAGCCACAGTCTGAAAATTAACCACTTACCAGACGACAAACTTTTAGACTGGTGCAACTTGAAAGGTGTTGCAGACGACAATTCATAACTTTTTTTATCTTTTGAGGTAGAAAACATTGCGGATAATAGAAAACATTGCGGATAATGAAGAAACTGCTTGTAACAAGCAATTTCTTCATTTTCCACAATATTTTCCAAAGCATTTTTCTAGAGGCTTCATTGTGTGGGAATGGGTTAAAGGGAAATAAAGACAAACATAAGGTACGATGGAGAAAGTAAGACAAAAAAGAATGAGAAAGCAAAAAATAAGGAAGAGAGAAAGTAAGCAAGATAGAAAGAAATCGAGAAAGAACGCGTTGAAGTAAGCGGCGTCGATTATTCTACTTGCGATAATTTTTTCCTGGGAAGTTTTAATAGTTTCAGCTATTTTTTTCGAATCAGCGAATTCGCTATCATGTGCGATTATGATCTGTGCGGTATAATATGGACACTAAATCAATACAATCAGGAAATATTATGGACACTGAGTGCGAAAAAGTTCAAAAAAAATATTCCTTTAATTTAATTGAATTCGTTTTCCTGCTAAATATCGATGTTTCGTTGTTGATTCTGATTTTTAGCTAGCAAAGCGTCAGCTTTGATAGCTTAAGTTAACAGACAAAATTTTGAGGCCGTCTCAAAGTTCAACGAGTGCAAACTGCAACTGAAGACTTGACCATTAAATCCATTGTATGCCTACGTCATAAAAAGTAGTTCTTATGTAATAATGGAAAATTGCAATCTCTATTCAAATTGTAGAGAACCCTTTCAAAAGCATACTACTAACACATTCCCAATCAATTCCGCTTTTAAAGCATCTCTAGAAAAAAGCTTTGGAAATTGTGGAAAATGAAGAAATTGCTTCTAACAAGCAATTTCTTTAATGTCCACAGTGTTTCTATCCAAAATGGAACGATTTTCTAAATCAAACAATGCTTTGCTAGATTACAGTTCTTTCAGTACTCTGATTCAGTTCTATGAGACACGAATTCTAGTAAGACGAATATCCTTTCATATATGGGGCAAAAATTCATTTAAGATATGTATATAATACGTTTTTTGTTGTTGTTGTTGTTGTTGTTGTTGCGCGCGTTTGTGTGTGTGTTGATTGAAGTATTAAACAAAACAAACAAAACTTATCCCACAATTCGAAGGCGCGAAGCTGATTAACGCAGAAGAATTGTTATGCTTTAAGTTTTTAAATTCAACGAAAATCCCAACTCACTTATTTCTTATAGTTTAAAATCGATAAAGCATATGACATTAAAAGACTTTAAATGAGCAAACAGTTTACCGTTTTACCAAGTTGTGACAGCAGTTCGTTCATTTACCACAATATTTTCTAGGCAGAAAGTTGAAAAAATCCAAAATTCCATAAACATTAAATTGTCGTCTGCAACTTCTTTCAGTTTGGACAAGTCTAAAGTTTTGCCGTCTGGTTGTGAATTAAACTTCATTGTGCGCAATAATACAAAATAGTTCGGTACCAGTTTTTGTCATTTGTGTACAAAACGAATTTTTCAGCCAATCAAAATGCAAGAATGTTGATGGACGGAACTGAAATTAAATTTCCTACCTGTAACTACCTTCACTTGTATGTCATGTCATATACTGCCCAGCCGTAAACAGACCCTTCGTGGATCAGACAAATTTCGCGAGATTTACATCGTCAAAGGACAAGCATAAATCCGCCGCTGAGTTTGTCCGTCCGTTCGAAAAGATTTCTCTACGAGCCCTTAACTAAACTGATTGATATATACTTCTCATGATATCGCGCCGACGTACTGTTCTCGGTTTTTCCTTTTTTGACAAAAGAAACCATAATTCTAGCTTGCTTTATTTGCAAGTCATCCCCCCCTCATTGTTTCTCTTACTAGATTTTGTCCGGAGCGTATCAAAATAATAATGTAATTACTGTGTACATGAGACATCGCGAGTTGGTAGCTCTCAATGAGAAAAAAAAAGCAAGGGATAAGACGATAATCTTTGGTTGCTTAAATTCCAAGTTAGCTCCCTTTTCCAAGTATTCGAACGCCATGATTTGTATCGCAATAAATAGTTAATCGAAAACTCATTCAATGATAGACTGCAATGTGAAGAAGTACAGATGTATCGTATAGATTCTTAAAGCCATGAACTTCAGAAGGAATTGGCATTAAAGTTTCTTCAGAGACAGACTGACAGTTAGACAGACGGACGGACAGACACAGATATAGAGACTGGGAGAGGGGTTAATCGTTTCTACCCAATAATACAGCTGGTTTGATTAGGGCTTCGTCTGTAAAGTGTCCTACCCATATCACTACTTGACTCCGGTGGGATTCGAACCCGCAACAATTTGATTACGAATCTAGAGCGCAAACCACTCGGCCAACGAGTCAGCTATGACATTCACTGTTTTTTAACTGGCGACTTTCTAGTCTTTGACTCAGATAATTTGAATTAATTTCAGATACATCTTGGCGACATTCTGGTCTTTGACTCAGATAATTTGAATTAATTTCAGATACATTTAACCTAATTTCCTGTAGGATTTACGTCGCCTCTAATTCCGCTATTTTCTCGTAAACTACTTTTATTTTACATGGAAACTCTAATTTTTTTCTTTTGCTATAAATAATTTTTGTTTTTATCAAAGACAGTGATTTTTATAGTTTCATCAGCTTAAAATTGTCGTCTGCAACTTTTTCCTATTTGGAACAGTCTAAAATTTTGCCTATCGTAATTGGTTAAAGTTGCAGAAATTCTTCCTCTTTCATCCTCTGTTATAAAAAAAAGACATTCCTGGAAACGACAGACGCAGGTTACATCTATCCAAATTCAATTTATTTCAATACAATGTTCACCCAGCGTGGAAACCCACTCGACATAGAAAGGTTGCGTTTTCTATTTCCTGTGGGGAATATTTACAGACATTTTGACAAGTAAATTGTAGTTTGAACCTATATTGAATTACCTATATAAAGTCTCTTGACAAAAAAATGTGGTACAGACATTCAACGTAGAGATGTCATTGCACTCTAAATCACGTGATTTTGAAAGTAAGCATTGGCTGCTTATCAGCAGCTCTGAACGAGTGTCACATGTTGAGTAATCGCTTATGCCAGGCTTGTAACTAAGTTTTGGAGAAACAATATGGATAAACTGGTAAACAAAATCTTATATAAATAAATAACTTTCAAATATACGTTTTTTATGGATGCACACTTTTATGTAGCAGACTACATGTATTATTACTCTAAAACCATTACCGCACGATGCAAAATTCTGTCGCAATGAAGATCAAAGTACTGAAAGTACTGTAAGCTAGCAAAGCATGGTTGAATTTAGAAAACGTTTCCTTGTTGGGTAGAAAACATTGTGGACATTGAAGAAATTGCTTGTACAAGCAATTTCTTCATTGTCCACAATGTTTTCCAAAGCCTTTTTCCCAAAGCGGAATTGATTGGGAATGGGTTAGATAGCGTGCTTTTGACAGAGTTCAATACAATATGAATAGAGTTTGCAATATTCCTGAAATACATGAGAACTACTTTTAATGGCGTAGACATTTAATGGATTTAGTGGTTAAGCCTCCAATGGCAGTTTGCACTCGTTGAACTTTGAGACGACCTCAAAATTTCGTCTGTTTTCTTAAGCTATCAAAGCTGTCGCTTTGCTAGCTAAAAATTAGGTTTGAAAAGTATAGCGGAAAGATTGAAACAAAAAAATTCCCATTTGCTGACCATGTTTAGTGCCATGTTTGGTACTTATTAAAAAGAAATTCAAATTCTGAATTGTCTTTCATTTCCTTTCAATTTCGATCTGTTGAAATGCCATCGTCTGGTAATGAGTTAATCTGTTGTTGGCTTTCCTGGCGTCGAAACCTCTAGGTGACCATAATTAACTCTGTAATCAATTTGAATAACTTATTTAATTCCATAACTGTTTATGTAAAGGTTTTGGTGACAAACTTTTGGTGTAGGACTGTAAAAATATGCAGTTCAGCTACAAGCACTATTATCGTGATTTCACAGACGTCTATTTCATTTTAATCTGTCACAGATATATTGGAAGTACAACTTCAGTACGATAGTAAAATGGTGGAAATTTCGTAAGGCGAAAATTCAAGCTTAACTAGTGTTGGACTATTCATGCCAAGGTATGTCTTGGTGATATTTAACCTGTTACCGCACAATTCTGCATGTTGACGCACCGAAAAAAAGATTATTGAAAACCTTGTCAAAAAATGAGAAATTGCCTGTAACAAACATTTTTTCTCTTCATTTCTCGCAAGTTTTCTGTGCTAGTGTCACTTATTATTCCAAATTCGATATACTTTCGATTCTCGTCATGAATGTTTGTGAAATTGACACAATCTAAAATGTCATCTTGAAACAAGACCGAATAAATACCAACTACGTTTTGTGTTTTCCAGATGCAAGAGTCTGTGTCACGTGACGACCTGGACGAGAATGAAGATACGGACAGTTCCTCCGCCTCCGAGATGTACGAGTTGTTGTTGTGTGCCAAGGATCTCCTGAACTCCTCCAGATTTGAGGACGCCGAGACAACCTTCCTCAACCTATACAATCAAATACAGGTACTCCAAAACTATTTAAGAGATTTTTTGTTTATATGGAGGTATTAACCGAAAAAACTAATCACACTGTATGAATACGCGAAGCAGATTCACACATAAATGTGATTTAGGTTTTTTTATTCACACATAAATGTGATTTAGGTTTTTTGGTTCATACCCCCATGAAAACAAAATATATTCTCTCCATCTCTTATAATTCAATAGCATCGAGCGAAAAAGGCAAAAACTGTACAAACACTTTTTTGCATTGAACTATTTTGTGCGGAAGCATACAAAATGGCTGCGTGCTCAAATTTTTGTTCATGGAGGTATGAATATATCTTTTAACCAATCAGAATGCCAGTTTTTGATAGACGAAATTAAAACTTAAATTATTTTCGGTTCTTCTCAACGGCTAGATAATGCAACTCTTAGGTATAAGATTAATCTATGTCATTGCAAGATTTGAGATTTGAGAAATTGTATTACGATTCTTTGGCCGAATGTCCAAAAAACGCGGTCATAGCGCAGTTGGTAGCGCGCCGAACTCTAAATTATGAGATCCAGGGTTCGATCCCCGGTCGCTGCAAATATCCTTTATAGACATTTGTCTTCCACCAATGGGGGATAATCGTAAACCTAAGTGTGATGAGCAGCATGAGGCTCGGAAAGGATGTAGTGGTAGTACTTGTGTGGGGAATATCAGGAATCCATAAGCAAATCTATAAAGTGGTAGCGAGTAACAAATACGCATCTATTATTATTTTCTGTTAAAGGGAGGTATCGATGTTTCTGAAATCTAGATAAGAAAAATTACCAAGTGCCGAAAAATAGACTCAAACGAACATTTAATACTTAAAGTTAGGTCAGGTATTGTCTTTGCGGTAATCTAAAAGACATAAAGTGGCTTTTTCTGGTTATATCGGAAAGGTTAAGCGGAAATCCAGGTTATTTTTAGATATTACGGAATTCGGCTGCCGACATCGAATGACCTCATTTGCATATGACCCAGTCAAATGAAGGTAACAAATTTACTAGCGAAACAGCCAACGTCCTAAATCATGTAACATGAAAAGACTGATCTTTAGAGACCAGCTAGCGAACATTACTCCTGATGACGTAACGATGACGTTGGTTTGATGTAATTTGAACTAAATGCAAGGTTCTAACGGTTATTCGCGCCACGTGAATGACCTTTAATCTTCGTAACTGTCTCGGATTAATCTAAAAATAGATTAATAGCCTACGTAGGCTATTGGGGAAATACCCTGCTTTTTTCTGATAAGCGACCTCATATTTTGGCAAAGCTACTTTTCGGCATATTGTATTCAAATAGTTTATGATAAGAAATAAAAATAATTAAAATTTGTGACATGAAAAAACATCGATACCTACCTTTAAAATATAAATTGGTTGGACAGTCCAGTTGAAGAAATTTCTGAATTATCCCTTTACCATACTATCCCAGATTTTACGTTCCAATGATGTTTAACACTGAGAAAAATTGTGGGAAAAGGAGAACTTACTTGTTACTTGCAAAGCGTAACTCCAAAGCAGAAAATAACAACGTTAATACCTTAATTCGGACTTACAGCTTCCACTAAAGTTATACAAGTGTGTGTGTGTTTTTCTATTTGTTGTCATCGTGTTCGAGAATTGTGTGTAGGTATTTTTTATCGGATTAGACCGAAGGTCGAATCCAATAAAAATACCTACACACGATCCGAGAACACACTAACAACAAATAGAAAAACAAACTGTTTTAATATTCCTTTTATTATATATCTTTTAGGACATGACATTAAGAAAATTTTCTTAAATTATTAAGAAATAACCAACTTTCCGAAAAAACCCGAACGTCAATACACAAAAAAGGTAGTCCGTGTTTAACGGTACTCGACGAATACGTTTTTTTTTTCTGTGGAGTTGTATTAGATAGCCAGATTTTAACCCATTTCTTTTATAGGTATCTAATAAATTATCATATACGTACCAATTTATTATATAGAATACTTTCATTTCACGCGGAAAATCGTATTCGACAGAACTTTTTCGTATCGAAGGTTGTTAGATTACGCCATCTTCCCGGAAAAATGACGTCGCACGTCAACGTAAAATGACGTCGCCACGCAAGGAAATTTGATATTTCAGTCTCCTGGAATATTTAAATTTTCCTGCGCGGCTCGAATCCAAAGCAAGATTGTGTAGCACAACTATAGTGTAATATGATTTATGTTCTTTTCTAGGAAAAACCTGACCACAATGGCCGTTTACTGGTGGAGACGCTGACAGGTTTGGCTGATATCTGTATACGTCAGAGTCGAATGTGTCGGTCCAACCCTCTAGAATGGCAATGGCTATGTATGCACGCTATTGCCCTGCTCCAGTACACCGTGGAATACTGCGATTCAGAGCTGGAGAACCAGCTCGATAATGAACTTATAGACTGGTACCAGGAACACAAACAATCCGCCGAGCTCAAATGTAGGCCGCTAGAGGACGCCTTCAACAGGGCACTGTACAACTGTCTCAAACATGACGCAAGCTCTTTCGATCCCTTCCAGTCATTTTCCTTGCCGAACACACCAGTCACAAAGAACAAGAAGTCTAATCTGTTTCCACTGAGTTCCACAATGCCACAGTATCTAGTCATGCCGGGAATGAGTTACAGAGTAACAGACAAGGGTCTGACAAAACACAGTTCAGACGATTCAAACTTGGCTGTAGACTGGTTGGCTAAGTTTCAGCATTATTGTAAAGATAGACTGGTCAACAAGGACTCTAAAGGTGTAACAGAGAAGATTCTGAAATCGAATTCCAGTAAAACTGACGATGATACCGAAAGTATACTGAGTGCCGGATCTAACGGCAGTCTAGACTGGGATCATAGTGACCTACAGGGTATTGACGAAATAACCATGGAGATCGCTGATCAAGATACCTCCCCCGAGAATGATTACACTTTCGAATATGAAATTATAACCAGCGATACGGAGAAGGAAGGTTGGGATTTCTTCATCAATCAGAGAAGAAACTGTAATTTCGAGAGTGTTGTACAAATGGCGGTGGATGGAGAAAAGGGAGATGAGAGAAATCGTGAAACAACACATGGTATAACAAAGGAGAATCGAGATATCTATCAACTAGAGAAAAGTGAGAAAGGGAAACAGAAGATCGTGGAAGCTCGTGAGATTATCTCCCCACTTCATGAGCATAGTATAAGTCTGACATTGGCGAGACTATTTTGTCGTCTGGCAGACAAGCTGGTTCAGGAGGAGGAATACGGTAAATCTGAGGCTGTCTATGAGAAGATACTAGATATAATTGATCACATACAGGACGGTACAGCTGGCATGCTGAGATTTAGTGCCAGAATCATGAAGAATCTCGGGACTGTTAAATCTAAACAAGGCAAGTCATCATCCGGGCTAGTTCTCCTCAACAAGGCTTTGCATACATACAGAGATCTTCAAGATGAAGAGGCTAATTTTGAAATCGCAATAGCTTTGATTGAACTTGGTAATGGTTACATTGTTGGCAAAAATCACGAAGACTCTGTATTTAATGATGTTATAATAGCAATATGTGACTTCTTTGAAAAGGATGCCGGAGATTCGCAAACGGCTTCCACGTCGAGTGCAGGAAGCGCTTCTCAGCTGTCTCAGATGACGTCATCATTGGGCTCAAACACAGAAGACAGAAATGTGGAGGAAGCTGTCACGTGTTATACCGAGGCTATCGCGTTATTGGATCGTTATGAAGCAGACGAAAAACAGGTGGACATGTTCGCTAAAGCGGTGATGAGACTCGGGGACTGTTATTTCATGCAGAACGACTACGACAAAGCTCTAGAATGTTACGAGAAGTCACTCACCATGTTTCGAGCTAACAATATGTTCGGTAAGGACTCCCTAATGGAGAACGCGCATGTTCTGTGTATGTTGGGTGTGTCTAGTTTTATGTTACATGTATATCCTAGAGCAGCGTCAGTGTTCGAAATGGCGTTACACATGGTCAGATGTGCTTACGGATTTAAGAGAACCTTTTTAAATGGGATGTTGCAATCACTGTCTGGTATAACTTATTACAAGATGAAGAACTACCACAAATGCGTGTCAATGTGCTATCAAGCTTACGAAACATATTGTGAGATTTTCGGGGAGGAAATGTCTAGACTCGATAAACAAAAGTTCTGGTTGGTTTGCCAAACACTGTATGTCATGGGGAATTCTTACAACATTCTAAATCTACAGGCCAAAGCTATGAAGTATTTAACAATTGCCAGAAGTCTGATGAAATCTTCCAAATGCCGAGAGCGCCGACAGTTTATGAGAGTTCTTCAGATTCTTGGAGACGCTTATTTCGCGCAATATGATTATAAGACAGCTCTACAGTTTTATAATGAAGCACTGGAATATGGCGAGTGTGAAAGCCAAATATCTTTCGACGAGGTGTTCGATCCGAACTGCGCCTCCGATGAAATGACAATACATAACCACTTAGTGAGTAAGTCTGCTGAGGCCCATTTAAGTATGCAGCAATACCAGAATGCTGTTCATTATCTGGAACAAGCTCATGATATACAAGAGGTCATGGGCGAGGATATTAAAGAAGATCTAATCAATACCTTGAATCAGCTAGGATATATGCACTCTGTATCAGGCGATGTTAACAAAGCTATCGAAGCTTACAAGGAATGTTTGGAGGTGTTTCGGGAGATCCATAAAGGTGAGCTAGGACCGGAGATGTGTACGACGCTGGGTAATCTAGCGGCCATGTGTTATGTAAAGGCGTGTATAGCCGAGGATCCTGTGGAAGATTGTAAAATGACCGCTGCTGCTGAAAGTTACTTCCAGAACGCAATGAAACTTGAAATAAACACTGAAGTCTGTGTGAAATACGGAAACTTCCTATACAGTCATTGTAAATACCAAGATGCCATCGTGCACCTAAATAACGCTTTGTCTAATGACAGAATCGCGACCGATATTGTGTATGGTGGGCTAGAAAAAGTGACTCTTCCTGAATTACTTCAAGATGAGGTCGATACACAAGAGGAGATTTGTCTCCCTTCCTCATGTCTCGCGAGATACTTGTTGATACTGTGTCACAAAGCGCTTCATCAGTCACGTGACGCGGACGATAATCTAATTGGTTTAATGGAAGACGTCAATGATTATGACATTCCGCTTCTTCATTCTATATTGGGATACGCCATGATGGAGTTGATGTTATTTGAGGAAGCTTCGGTTTGTTTTTTGAGTGCCGCGAAAAATGAGGATGATTATCATCTTGCGTGTGAAAACTTTTGTATTTGTATTCTGATATTATTGCATAGGTTGCTTATATCGGCTATGGAGAACATTTGGATTTATTACAGAAACAAATTAAGACGGTAAAACAATATACATTTACCGTGGTGTACAAACCTTCTGACCTTCTTTCTTCATATATCAAGCACACCTTTATGGGTGTACCTTTCTGATTATCTTTAATGTTGTATGATTCATTTCTTAAATAACAAATGCTGTATGTCGGAATTTTCTCTAACAGGGCACAGATTTTTTTTAAATCTGACGATGCGTGTGCGGTAAAAAATCCATTTTAAAAACTGTACTAGCTAAACCTGCCACGTCGAACATTTCTTTCCATAGCGATATAATTGTACCATTAGAATATATTCAAGATCAACAACTTGCTGATCGCTGACCACGCCCACTGACCCTAGACATGGTGGTTTAACTGAGGTAATAAATGACATCATTTTGTAATACATGTGATCGGGGATATGAACTAAAAGGAAAATCGCTGGTCGGTGACTTAAACGTCGTAACTACAGCTTGAATAAGCTGTAGTTACGACGTTTAAGTCACCAAACGCACAAAATTGCTTCACTTGATTGTAATTGTTCGGCGTTCACTTCCTGTTTAAATGCATTATTTGATTGGTCAATCAATTTTGATTGACACGAATAATCCGTATATCGTTAGGGGCCAATTTAGTAGGTCTCTCGTATGTAATTGAAGTATAATTTCTTATTGAAACAAGTTTATTTCTTCTTTTTTCTCTAGAAGAAAACCAAGATATCTTAACTGAGCTGGACGTCGCGACCGCAGCGCAATTGTTAGCGCATTGGATTCTCAACCCTGAGGTCCAGTGTCGGATCTTCGATCCTTTCTGACATTTGTCTCCCACCAATTGGTGAATAATCTTAAACCTACGTGGGGTGAGCCGTTGAAGGCTCGGAAAGGATGTAGTAGTAGTAGTACTGTTGTGAGATAAACCAGGAATCCATGGTTAGGTGCTCCGTCCGCCGCGATATGACTAAAAAACCCCATTCAAATAAACAACTTAACTGAGTTAGAGTAAAATTGTCTACACGAATCATAAGAATTTTAGCCTCACACCTGAAAAATATTCATCACAGGCAAATAAATTCATGTGACTGATTTCTGCTAGTTAAACACAGGTGTTAACATTATGATATACAGTTATTCAAATTATTATAAATCGAGCTTTGTCTGACTGCGCAGGCCGATATGGCTAGAAACTCTTGGATTTGCCAGATTTTCTAAATGAAAATGTTTTTCTACTTACAAAAAAAACCCCACCAACAACAACAACAAAAAACCAATAACAACAACATAACCTCGCATTGCCCATGCTGTAACTGCCCTATTTCTAATTTTATGACTCATAAAGCGAAAGGGCACCTTTTGGGGGTTCCATAAACAAATACTTGATAAGAGGCTTGGGTTCACTGACTCCCTAGGTGTCGCCCGTTGACTCCGCTGGTTCAACCCACTGACTCCGTCAGAAACTTATTTGACGTCGTTTATTTCCAAAATTTATAGCCAGCAACAAATAACAAAAAGTTAATTCGTGGGTTCGCGACCAAAACATCGTAGATACAGCTCAAATAGGCTGTAGTTTCGACGTTTAAATCGGCAAAACCAACAAAATGCTTCACATAAATGTCGACCAATGTCGGAGTTCAAAGTTTATTTGCTAATTGATTGTTATAATGGGTCGATTGTATTTTTGGTTGGTAGCCGCGGTCAGTGAATTATCGATGGTTCTCTTTTAGCTTACCGGTCAAATATATACAAACATGACTTATAATGATATATTTATAGTATGCATATGTGTGTTGATACCAACAGATACACGAAACCAAAGTAAAGACTCTGCTCAGCCTGTTTGATAACCTGATCAGAGTCTTCCCTGCGCTCAGCTACTGGCTCACAGTTTTACTAGACGATGAGAGAATATTCTAAACGCACTCAGTGAATGTTTACCCTTATCGTGCTGAACCTGGAATGTTCCGGTTTAAGCAGGAGATATAGACAAAGATCAGACCATATAAGTATAGTCTGCTCTTAGTCTACACTACCTGTCTGTCCTTTTGAAACCAGAGTTGTTTATGAGATTAATTTTCAATAGAAGTAATGACAACTGAATGGCCAACGTACTACCAGTGCTTTCAGTCCTTTTATTTTTATACCATTCTGAAATGGATTTTATTCAGCATGACAGGGGTTAAAAGCTGTACAGAGTCTGTGCTACAAGCGCATGTGAAAACTGTTGAAAATATATGTGTGTTTTTCTGTTTATTAGTCATCGCCACCGTAGCACATGCCCATATGAGCGACGCCCAAAAAGACGTATAGTTGTTACGGGGGATAGTGCAAGGATACAGGACGAAACTGCTGGGAACCCCACCTGGTTCTTTAACGTGTTCGGGGGATACCGCCGTAACACGGGGCCTCGATTTAACGTCTCATCCGAAGGACAAATAGTTTGTTAGTTTGGTCAGCCAAGGGATCGAACTCGTTATCTCGACGTTTGAAGTGGGGTGTTCTGCCAAATGATCGCTAATGGGGAAAAATATTGGAAAGTCCAACACGGGCTCCCATATATTAAAGATCACCAAATCTGTCTCCAACAAAAAAGTAAAATGGTTGATTGGCAACTTATACGTTGTAATTATGGCTTTCAAGCTGTAGTTACGACGTATACAGCTGATAAAGCTTATGTACGGCGTTTATGGCGTCAAACCAAAAATAATGCCTCGTACAAATGTTGAAGATCAAAATTCATTTCCGGTCTAAATGAATTATTTGATTGGTCGGTTGATTCTTTGATTGACACGCGCGATACGTTTTTTATTGTGTTAAATGAAGCTGAAACTTTAACGAGGAGATTAATCTCATTAGAAAACCGGTGTTGTTAGAAAATGGACCTAAAAACTTCAATCTTAATAAAAATCACTTCTATTTGTTGTAACTTTTTTTCTACAAATCTTTAACACCATTGAGGTTTGCTTATTCCTTTAAAATCGTACAGGTTTTAATATGGAAATATTTTTAGTATTATCGTGTAAATAATTTATTGATATTTAATCGTGCACGTTTTTCAAATAGGCCTATACACCAGTTACAACTTTAAATAAATTTTCCCACTCAATATATGGTGTTGTTTGATTTTATCTTCATTTAACTCCTTCAAACACAACAAAATTTTAGGCCGATCCAAATTAAATGAAGCTGCAGATAACATTTTCAATGTAATGGAATTTTATTTATTCATTTATTCATTTCGTCTCAAGTTTTTGGAAAGAAACATTGTAGATAATGAAATAATTGCTTGATACAATGTTCACAATGTTTCTAAGTTTTTATTCTTGGGGGGAGAAAAGGGAGGGGTTGTGTGAGAATAGGTTAATAGTTTGTCATCCATTTGATTCCATTTATAATATCATTGGGTTTTTTTATCATACATCTATACAACTTTACGGTAAATTTTGCATCAAGCGACCGCTCAAGGGACAACCAAAAAGTGGTTGCTTAATGCACTTTTTGTGACAAATATGAAAAGACGATTCGATAGCATAGATATTTTAGTGATTGCAAAAATCTTACGTAATCGTTTTGTTTGAACTCGTTAAAATCATGTCATTGAGACGATTTTAATGAGTCCCAACAATGAAACGATTTAATGAGTTCCAACTGCATAGGCTTTAGTTACGTTGCCCTCAGAAAGGAAATTTCGATAATGGTCTCTTGATAGAGGTGGTCGCTTGATCAAGATTGACTGTATATTTCTTGCGTGGAGAAGAGCAAAAAGTAGTGTAACTCTTGGTCGGAAAAATTCCCAGGGTCGAGATTGATTCATACACCGGACCCTCCGATCCGAGTCTAAGGACTTCCGATTGATACATAATCTAGCATTATACTGACCAGTGTTGGTTATTATGCAGTGAATGCACTTGCGGGCTGCAGTTTGAGAATTTCTTACATTGATTAGTAATTTCATCAATTCCATTGTTTTGTCTGGAAAGGCCTTTAAGTATGAATTTCCTGGAAACCTATTTAACTTATGGCACTTAATTCGTGGCACTCTCTTGGACTCCGGCTCATTCCCTATTCATGGTGAGAGTAACGAACAAAAACTCTACTTGGATATTGAATCCGTGGAAGGTAAAACATTCGGCTATCTTGTATTTGCTCTAGAAATTGCTGAACACATTCCAATACAATGATGCTTTTTTGACGCCTCGGAAAATGAAGAATTTAGTAGTTACAAACAACATCTTCATTCTCACAATATTTTCAACCTAAAAATGAAATCGTCAACTAGAAAATTTTCGTCTGCGTCTTCTTTGAATAGGACCAGTGTAAAATTTGGTCGTCTTGTAATAGGTGAAACCTATTGCAATTTCTGATTGACGTGTTTAGTGATCAAGATTTCCGGCGCTATTGTTTAAGGCTATTAATCGACGCCTCTGCGGTAAAGAGTTGTAAGTGCCAAAATATTATGCAGGCACTAACGGTTTTTACGCGATATGTGAAGTTTGAAGCATTGGCAAAAATTAGGGAGATGCAGAGCGGCAAATGCTGACCACGCCCACTAACCTCCATTATGGTTGGATTTGTTAAAAAAACAACAACAGTGTTTATTTAAACAATTTCGCTAAGTCAAGGGCAGGTCAAGGGCAGATAATTCCAAAACGACTGAGATACCAAAATGATTTTGTCTCATACACAACTAGATATCATAGAGCTTGACCCATTCCAACACAACAAAATTTTAGACTGGTCCAAATTCAATGAAGTTGCAGACGATTCAAGCTGATTTTTTTTTTTTTTTTTTTTTTTTCGTCTTTTTGGATAGAAAACATTGTGCATAATGAAGAAATTGCTTGATACAAGCAATTTCTTCATTTTTCATAATGCCTTCCAAAGCTTTTTTTCATGAGGGGCGTAAAAAGGAGGGATTGTGTGGGAATGGGTTAATGGGCCCCTACCGATATACGTAGTTACTCTACTTGAACTCTGGGTAGTTCCGGTCTATATCGGTACACTATTTTTATATAGGAAGATAAAAGATAACCCTGAAAATTCGATGTATCTCATCTTATAAGAATTACTGAAATGACATAATTATCATAAGTTGCCATGATAGGTGTGATCGGCTATTGTCACCTCGTTAGTGAAATAAGCTTATAAACCCCTTTCCTCATGGTTAAACTTGCAGATACGTGTATTCCAAAACATTGAGAAATTTCATAAGTCCATAGAGTAAATTATGCTTTTGTTTGTATACATGCTTATTCCGTATACATGTAAACTGTTTGTGCGATATTGGCACTGACATGGATCGGGTATGTACATGTCGATCTTATATTGAATTGTAATAGAGATTTTTGTGTAAAACATATTACTTAGAACGTAATAATTTCAAAAGTGCCACGATGCAGAATGCGACTTATTGCACCGCCGTTTACTTTACTATAAAATCGCCAATTGCGATCCAAACCCGTAACTACAGCTTTTTTAATATATACC
Source organism: Fragum fragum (assembly GCA_946902895.1). Lineage (NCBI taxonomy): Eukaryota > Metazoa > Mollusca > Bivalvia > Cardiida > Cardiidae > Fragum > Fragum fragum. The sequence goes on along the minus strand of OX336370.1, from coordinate 8,356,770 downwards.
TCAGAAGTTTATGTCGCCCGCCGACGAAATGCTCAATCCTCAAATTCTCGAGCCAATATTAATATCAGTACATGTATTAAAGTATTTGAGAAAAAGTGAGAAATAAAAAAGTAGAAAATATAAAAGATGGATCGTAAGAAGTGTTACGAAGATCAAACTAAGACAATTTCTTTGAACGTGTTAATCCAATAAGTTGATACCATATACTTATTACTATATTGAGATATATATTACCAGAGACATAAAGAAACGTGTATATTTATGTCTCTGATATTACCCAATGATATATATATGATACAATGTATATATACTTAAAATTTAAAGTTTATTTGTTGTAAAATAGGAAATTATTGTAAACGATCTTAAACATTTTTTCCCAGATTTTTCTAAAGTACAAAAGTTGTAAAATAGGGTTCCCTTACCTCTTGCATTTATATACAAACTCGCATATTCCTTAGAACTAGATGGATTAGCAAACGACTTCCTTTGTTAATGTAATAAGGGTGAAAGTTAAAGAAAATGGCCGATCATTATGAGATATATCCAGTGTATATTTTGGACCCGTGGTCTATTACGCAATCAAAGATACCGATAAGAGGCGTGTAAGTTACTTGGATTAAAATCAACAGTTTTATGGAAGGACATCGTTAACTTTTATAATTGATCTACCATTTAAAGGCCTAGTTTAATCCTTCTTTATTTGCCCCCCCCCCCCAATGAGATATAGAATTAACCACCCGCTGAGAATTTAACGACCTTATCTGATAAGGAAGGTATATACAGTATACAAGGGATTTAATATGCTGCATTACCATGGATAAGTGTGGCATATATTTGCACTTTCTTTGTAGCTAATTTGTCTGTTGGAATGAATTTTGAATTTCATTTGGTTATAATTGTTAATCAATAAGAAGTCCTCATTTTTAAGACTTTTACAAAGTGCAGGAGACAGTAAATACAAATTATTAACTATTGATTATAACAGATCATGAATAGTAACAGAAATTACTTCGATAGACAACATTGAGAAAAAAGGGAGAATAGATTAATATTTCTGATTTCCCCTTTTGTCTCAATGTTTCAACACTTTTTCTCTTTTACTAAATTGAACTATTTTAGTTTGTAAAACTGCGATGATATTCAGGAAATACTTCAATATTCTAGGCCAGGAGATTTTAGTTTGTAAAACTGTGATAATATTCAGGAAATACTTCAATATTCTGGACCAGGAGATAAATCAAAAGGGGAAAAAAATATTTTTACCAGAATTCCTACTTTACCACAATGTTTGAAGAAACTGTTTAACGGCTTAAATTAAAAAAAAAAAAAGTATTGCAGGTCAATTTCTTCCAATTACATTCAATCCAACAATCTGCAACTTAGTTACTTTTCATTTAGTAATTTGACATTGATTTGAAATCTTACAGGCATAAATTTGATAAGACCAAATTTAAAAAAATAACTTTACTTTGTTTTCTATCAAATTCTCCTCAGCATAATGCTTAGGTGCAGCTATTGCATAATATTGACAAATTTTGATAATGGTCATCGATGGAATATACAAGATGATTAACCCCCTGATGTGATTTACAGATTAGGCAATTAGCTTATCAGTAGGGGTCCAACATACACAACATTCCTTAAACTAGGTCTTTAACCTTTAAAGGCCTAGTTAAATCTTCTTTATTTGACCTCACCCCCCCCCCCCCCCCGAATGATATATACAATTAACCACCCGCTGAGAATCTAACGACCTTAACGACCTTATCTGATAAGGAAGCTATATACAGTATACAAGGGATTAAATCTGTTGTATTACCGATGGATAAGTGTTGCATATATTTGCACTTTCTTTGTAGCTAATTTGTCTCTTGAAATAAATTTTGAATTTTATTTGGTCATAATTGTTAATGAATAATTAGTCCTCATTTTTAAGACTTTTCAAAGTGCAGGAGACAGTACAAATACCAAATATTAAGCTTTTCTTATCATAACAGATCACGAATAGCAACTGGAACAACTTGGATAGCCAACATTGAGAAAAGATGAGAAAACATTGATCTTTCTGATTTCCCCTCTCTTCTCAATATTTCATCACTTTTTCTCTGAAATGGAACTATCTTAGTCGGTAAAACTGCTGCAATATTCTGGAAATACTTCAATATTTTAGGCTAGGTGATAAATCTAAATGGAAAAAAGTATTCCTACAAGAATTCTTACTTTACCACCATGTTTGAAGAAACTGTTTAACCGCTTAAAATACAAAAATAGTTTTGCATGTAAGTTTCTTTCAATTACTTTCAATCCAACAATCTCCAACTTAGTTACTTTTCGTTCAGTAATTTGAAATTGATTTGAAATTTTAAAAGCATAAAAAAATGATAAGGTAGAATTTGAAAAAAATTACTTTGTTTTCTATCAAATTTTCATCAGCATAAAGCTAAGGTGCTGCTATTGCATAATATTGACAAATTTGACCATTGTCATCGATGGAATATACAAGATGATTAACCCTCTGGTGTAATTCACAGATAAGGCAACTAGCTTATCAGTAGGGGTCCAACATACATAACATTCCTTAAACTAGGTCTTTAACAGAAAGGAATCTCAGAGAGAAAGAGGATACAAACGAAATTTTAATAGCCATGTGTACCGAAAATAATGGATCTTTTAAATGCAGAGAAAATCGGTGTAAAAGTAATTTTTATCGCAATGTTTTTGTTGTTTTGTTTCCTTGTTTTAATTTGTCTTTTCAAGCCACAAAAGTAAACGCAATGATTTCTTACAAAGGACGCCTTGCTAATTATTTTTCGAAAATGAGTAGTTAAATGCGAAAACTCGACGAGAATGAAATCGGTTCATAGGCCGGGGGAGAAAAACGATTAAAAAAGTGTCAACTACCACAAAAAATTCATAATTCCTTGAGTTTAATAAGAGTATTCAACTTTTGAACTTATGAAATTCTGAAAAATGTTTGATTCTACTCAAGATAGGAGCATTTAGTCTCAGCCCTTATACACCCTATATAGCAAATTTTAACCGGAACTACACTGTCATGTCAAGGGAGTTAATTAAAGGGTAACTTTTGGGACAACTCCGTTTTTCGGTATGGCCCATATATCTCCTTTCATTACCATGGGAAATACAGGAATACTTGCGCGCGCACACACACACACACAAAAAAACAAACAAACTTTTTTTGTCTATTTTATAAGTCACGGGCAGATAATTCGGAAACGACTTGAGGGATCCAAATATTTTTTGTTAGTGGCAAGTATCAATCATTTATAATAAAACTGTAGGAGGAGTTGAGCACACACACACACACACACACACACACACACACACAAGCTAACGGACAAGCAACCGGGACCATTACGTAATACGGTTTAGTCCCATTTCGTCAAGTCCCATTTCGTCTCCTCCCATTTCGTCTACAAATTTGAGCACTATTCCCATTTCGTCTACCCCTGTTTTGCGCAGGAGTCCCATTTCGTCTACATTTTAGATTTTTTTTTTTTTTTATTGGTTTTGAATTATGATCATGCCCTTTTCTTACCTAAGAATTTGAATCCTTCATTTTTTACCAATATTTGTATCAAATATTGGTATTTGTTGCCGATATATTTCACACATTTTCAGACTATGCAGTAGACAAAATGTTAGGTGTTGAGAAGATTGATTACCTGTATGGCATTTGTTTATTTGCCTTTTCACACCTGTACCTATTGGTTTTAAATCTTATTTATAATGGCATTTTTCTCTAAAAGATAGAAATATAATGACAAATAGAGGTTTACAATCACTAGAATAATTTTTACATAGAAAGTTATTATGAAAATGTAAAGAATTTTGGCAATACAGTAAATTTCTTTTCTTTTTATAATACTTCAATATCATTGAAATAAATTCCAGATGTAGAAAACAAAATCATAGTCTTTTTGTCAGAATAGATTATTTATATTTTTTTAATTAACACAGATTTTATTCTATGATTTCAATATTACATTTAAAAATTTATTATTCAAAAAGCTGAAAATATTTTGTAATTCTTCTTAATATAAGAAACCATTGTAGACAAATTGGAACAGTAGACAAATGGGACAGTAGACGAAAGGGACAGTAGACTGGTACCACTGTCGACTTTACCAAATAAGCAAAGTTTTGACCCTGGTCAGACTGCAACGACTTGCAGGGTGACCAGGGTTGATACTTTTCAAAATTATCAGATTTTCTGAAATTTGAATAGTCGTTCTACTATCCTATATTACTGTTTTTGAAATGCACCAAATGGAGTTAACAACCATCAAAGTTTGATATTCTTAGCAATGTTTTTTTTAAGAGTTGTACCATGCACACATTTATGAGAAGTAACATTCCATATTATTAAAGGGCAAAGGGTTACATATTACACCTTGACCTTCGTTGTCTGCGCATTTCATATTCTCCGAAGATTGTCAGTATTCTGTATTTGAAAAAATGACACCTATCGGAAGATAACGCCTTCACCTTCTGCATATGAATTAAACCCAATCATGGGGCCAAGGGTTAAATATTTCACCTTGACCATCGACATGCGTGTTCTTTCCATCAAAGTTATCACTGAAATAAGCCTACATGCAACAGATGGAGACCGAGTCTTTAAGAAACAACAGACTTATTTATTTTAGAGTAGGAAATATACAGAATATAAAGCTTCATGGCATTAAGCTCCATTTCAGCAATTTAAAGCTTCATCGAGTCAAAATATGAAATAAACATTACCCAGGGCACTTAATAAACAGCATAAATGTAAAGTTACAAGAAATATTCGCATTGGTAAAGGAGGAAATTATTCAGCTTGACAACATGACCTTGATTTTTGTATCTGATGAAAGGTCACGCCACAAGTAATAAACCTTTGAAATATGAAGGCTATATCATTTACCATTGCAATTTTATGGACAATGTAAAAGGTTTAAATTTTCCAAATTTTGACCTTGAGAAATGACCTTGAAACCAACAGAAAGGTCTTGTCATAAGCAATGCACATGTGAAATATGAAGGCTGTATCTCTTACTTATCAAAGTGGTGGCCAATGTTAGTTTGTTGTCGAGACTTGGAGAGCTAACGTAAAGCCATATTTAACCCCCTTTTTCCAAGACATATTTTTTATACGCAAATTTAAAATAGTTTATGGCCAAGGGCATCTGATTTGCTACTCAAATATGAAATTTCATTAAATTCTGACCATTAGACTAGGACAAATAAGAGAAAAACTGTATTTTACCGTTAGTCCTCTTTTCCCGTGACGAGGCTTCAAATCCAAAAACCGGGAAAAGGCATCGGTATTATATCAAAGGGGTTTCACATGGCAAGTTTCATTTGATTTGGCCCAAGGGTTATGGAGAAATCGCTCCGGACGGACAGACAAAGCGGCGGCTATGTGCTTTCCCTTTGCGGAGCATAAAAAAGGAGAATTTGCTAGTAACATGCAATTTCCCCTTTTCTAACAAAGTTTTTGAAATCTGTATTACTTCAGGGCGTCAAAAAGCGGGATTGCATGGTAATGGATTTTGATGACCTGCTTCATACTTTCAGGGTGTTTTGAAAAAAAGGATAGCTTCCCAAGTTTTTAGGACAGATCAGTTGCGTCCATGGTGTAACGTTTATCCTCCTTTAGTTGTTGATATCCAATTATTAGCAGATTTCACGTAGCTCATTTTCTTTGGGGTGGTGGTGGTATCTTCTTATTGATTATGATTATTTTCCGTGTCATTTTTAGCAAAATCATTAATACCACTCAGTAACGAGTTAAATATATTCAAAGAGGGCGTTGTATGATTAAACAGTCTCATGTTATCAAGGTCATCGAAATTATTGCCCGGATGTTCCGTAAAACAAATACCTTCATAGACACGGATGACCCCGCTAACGTGCTTGCCACATGACTCTCATTTGCGACCTTGAACTTGGTGAGTATCAAACATAACTTTACGCGCGACATCAAGCCAAGTTATTTCTAAATCCTAAATCAGAGTTAAAGATAAGCTCCGGACAAAAAGTGGGACTCACCCACCAAAGGACAGAGGTAACCCTACATACAAAACTATGACATAAAAAGGGGTTGCATTCAGCCGAGATAAACTATAGGTCGCATTACCAAAAAAATATAGCAAAATAGAATAGTCATTCCTAATTCAGTAAAACATCAAATAAAATCGATTCCAGTCAGCCTGTGCAGGGTCACCAGTGTCGATACTTTCCGCCCATTTGAAGTTGCTCTAATTGGGCATTTTTCCAAATTTTGGACCTCTGGGGAATGGAAATTCTTTTAACAACTTTTGTAGAACTTCACCCAAAGAACATTCCTGCCAAGTTTCAGCTTGATTGGCCTACTGGTACTGGAGAAGATTTTTAAAGAAATCGTGGACAGACGGACGGACGATGGACAACTACAAATCATCTCACACTTTGTGCTCCGGAGAGGTAATAAAAGTCAACAAGAGCATCGTAAATGGATGCCAATGCTCGTCTGATCAAGAGCTTGATAGTGGGTAAAATGTCTAAGTTAAAAAAAGGGACATAATTCGTTCAAAAGTGTATAAAAATCCCTTTGTAGAGATGGCGAGCCGCCGTCATAGCACAGACGGTAGCGCGTCAGACTCCTAATATTCAATCATGGGACGTCATGGGTTCGATCCACGACGGCGGCACATATTCATTCCGACATTTGTCTCTCACCTATGGGTGGATGATCGTAAACCTAAGTGGGATAGCAGCTGGAGGCTAGGAAAGGATGTAGTGGTAGTACTGGTGTGAGAAATACCACGAATCCATTGTTGGGTGCTCCAGCCGCCCAGATATGACTGAAATACTGTTAAAAGCGGCGTCAAACCCTATTCAATCAATTGTAGACTCTTGTAGGCTCTTTTTTGACAGTTAACATTTATTCCGAGTTTCAAGTGAATGATCAGTAATGCAAAAGTTTATAACAAAAACTCAAAGTTTTCTGATGACGAGGAAAGCGTAGACCTGGCCATAGCAATACCTGATGTTTTTGAGAGAAACAAAAAAAATAAAAACAACAGCAGAGCTAAAAATGTATTTTATTAGACAAGTTTTTAGAACAACAGCTACCTTGTTTGTAAGCAGCCATTATATTTTCTCATAAATAACTTACCATGAGGTACAAAAGATTACTAAAATGACCAACTTCAAAACAAGAACTTTAATTCATTGAACAGTATATGCTAAATCAGAAACAGCTTAATTGCAACTGAATAAAACTACCATGTAAACATTGACTAGAATACCCATATAGATTCAACATGCAATACAAAAGGGAACATCAATAACAAACAAGAGCTGTCAGTGGACAGGAATGCTTGACTATTATTGGTGCTGGATAGCAACAACTCACTATCAACATGAGACATAATAACTAAGAAGTAATGGAGATAAAAAATAATCTTTCAATTAAAATCTTAATTAAGTCAAAAAGAATTTCTTAGTCTAAAAAGGGTTAAAATTCCACTGAAATGAATGTCTAAGTTATGAATCTTTGCCATCAAGATGATATGCTTTTCATTAAGAATTGTGCAAAGTTTCAAAGCAATGGTATTAGTAGAATGAGAGTAATTAAAATATTTGGCACAATACCTAAGCAGTAATAGAGATAAAAAAATCTTTCAATTAAAATTTTAAGTCAAACAAGAATTTCGAAGTCTGAAAAAGGTTAAAACTCGATTATAATAAAAGAAATGGTAATGAATCTTTGCCTAGAAGATGATATGAGGGTCACAAAATCATGTACAAAGTTTCCAAGCAATAGCATTAGTAGAAAGAGAGTTATTTACGACATATGATAGTTACACAAAGAATTTCTGAGTCTGTGCAAAGTTTCAGAGCAAAAGCATTAGTTTCTACTGAGATACGACACTTGCATGTAGGGTTCAACCAAACCATTAAGCAGACGCTGAGGTTGACTGGAATAGCCCCTATTCTTTGAATAGTCGAGCTAAAAAGTGTTAAAATTCCACTAAATTGAATGTCAGAGTAATAAATTTGTGTCTAGAGGATGATATTATTGCCACAAAAGTATGTGCAAAGTTTCAGAGCAATAGCATTAGTAGAAACTTAGATGTGGCACTTGCATGTAGGGTTTAACCAAAGCATTACGCCTAAGCCTTGAATAGCCCCCTTCAAATAGTCAAGCTAACAAGAATGCTTATGGGGTAGCCAGTCACTCAATTAGTTGTTGCTTGATAGAAACACAAGAAGCCAATAATGGCCCTAAACCACTCATTTGACTAAATGTCTAGACAAGTTTTCTATCCCATTTTCATGTCAATTGTTTGAAAATGCTGCTGCACCTGTTTCCATGTTTTTCTATTTCACCTTGTGGCCTAGTTTTGACTTCAGAGAGACAAAACTAGTGTTCTTTGATTTGATTAAGTGACCTAGTTAGGAATTCCTAATCAACCCATTCCCACACAATGGAGTGTTTTGACGTCCCTCAAAAAAGACAATTATGAAAACAAGCAAAAATTTCATTTTACACAATCTTTTCTACCCAGAAAATTGAAAAAAAAAAAAAATAAAATTTGATAAGCTTTCAATTGTCGTCTTCAACTTCTTCCAATTTGTATTAGACTAAAATTTTGCCATCTAGTAATGGATTAAATTATAATTTTTCTTTTTTTCAAAACCGGGATTAAAAATATGTGATCTCTTAAAGTGACCTGAAGGCTTTTCTATACTTTGACCTAATGATCTAAGTTTGATACCAAATGACCCAATTTTGAACTCATCCAAACATTCTGACAAATTTTCTTGTTGATTGAGCATGTAAATTGACATATATATTGTCCACAAGCTATATCTTGGATTTGAACTCATGACTTAGTTTTTAACCAAAATGACCCAATTTCAAAATTATTCAAAATTTCATATAACAAACATTCTAAACAGTCTGTATTAAAGGTTGCCTTTAAGATGCTCACCAGGTTTTTCATAGATTAGACCTAGTGACCTTGTTTTCAACTCAAACTGACCCAGTTTCAATACTTTATCCACACAAATATTCTGACAAATTTAAAGGCAAAATAAGCATGAAATATGGCCTCTAGAGAGCCTAGGATTTGTTGTCTAAGACTTCTTAAACGACAAGCAATCTGAATAATTGACAGGTTGAGGGTAATATGTGGCTTCCAGAATACTGGTTGAGCATAATATGTGGCTTCTAGAGTACTGGTTGAGCATATTTTGTTTCCAGAATACTGGTTGTGCATAATATGTGGCTTCTAGAATACTGGCTGAGCATGATATGTGGCTCCTAGAATACTGAAAATAGTTTTCTAACATTTGACCAAGTGACCAAGTTTTTGAGCCCACTTGACCCATTTCAAACTTGTTCAAGATTTCATCAAAACAAATATCCTGACCAATTTTCAAGTTGATTGAGAATTAAGTTTGACCTGTAGAGCTACAACAAAGTTTTTCTAATATTTGAAATAGTGACATAGTATTTTACATAAAGTGACAATTTTCAAACTATTCCAAGATTTTAGTGAGACAATCGTTCTGACCAATTTTCAGGTTGATTGAACATGAAATGCGGCCTGTAGAGTGTCAAGTTTTTTTATTCAAAGTGATCCAGTTTCACACCTGTCCAAGTTTTCCTTAAGAAAAACATTCATACCAATTTTAGGTTAATTGAACATGAAAAGTGGCCTCTACAGCACCTGAACTTTTTCTTACATTTGGCTTAATGACCTAGTTTTTGACCTAAGAGACGAAGTTTCAAACAGGTCTGAAATTTGATCAAGACAAACAGTCTGACTTCTATTGAAAAATAAGACAGATAGTTAAGAAAACATAAATAGTAGAAGTTGCCTATTACAAGCAATTTCTTCTATCAATTTCATTTGAAAGCTATTTTTCTTCAGCACATCCAAAAATACTGAAATTGGCAAATAGCAGATATCAATCAATGAATCAATTTACCATTCAAATTGTTCATTTAGAATGGAAAGAACTTTTAACTCTAACACTGGTTGACGTTTTGGTTAGTTTGGAAAACTTAAGTTTTGTAACCACAGCTTGTATATTTTAACTACAGCTACAGCTGTAGTTATGATTTTTTTGGTCACAAACCAACCAACTATTTTACTCTTTTGTTAGTTGTTACTGACCATAAATTTCGCAAAAAAATAGTTATATACAAAAGTCAAACTTTCTGTCTGACATAAGTAGACATGGCCATTTAACTGCCAATTAACCCTCTCCAGTTTTTTTGTTTTTTTTTTTTTTAAATTTTTGACTGGTCAAAATAAAAAAAGGTTGCAGACAAGAATGAAAATAGAATGCAATTTGAAATGAACCATCCTATGTGGTAGAAATATTGTGTAAAAAGGAGAAATTGCTTGTGACAAGCAATTTCTTCTTTTTCCACAATGTTTTCTCAAGTATAAAATCATGGCAATGTAAAATCCCGGGTTTGAACAGGAAAGGGTTAATAGATTGGTGACTATATTATGTTTTACATGGCTCTGACACTATAGAAACTACAGGAACACCGAGTCAAACACTTCATCATCAAGATCACTGCTAGAACTGCTGGAGTGATCTTGCATCAAGAAATCCCAATCAGTAAGCATGTCTGGTGATGTAAACTTTACAGAAAGGTTCTCATTTGTCTCAACATGTTTAGTATCATCAAGTGTCTCCTCTCTTTCAAGTTTTTCTTCATGTTGGGGCTTTTTCATGTTGGGGCTCTTCTTTGGGCTTTCACTAGGATCGCTCATTGAAACAAATGTGTTTATCAAGTCTGTATGAGTTTCGCTCTCCAAGTTTGACTTTTCTTTAGTGTAGCTCCGTTCATTGAGAACATCTTTTGACATTTCTGTTTTGATAATTGGTGCTGATGGTGCTGATGGGGATATTGGTGTGGCTATTGTAGAGGTTGTTGTTATAGACGTAGGTTTATTTATATCTGGGGGCTGCTGATGTTTCACAGACTCATTATCTATCTTAACATATAACTGTGTACCTACAGCAGTATTAACAAGGTCACTCTGACCTGTCTGGGCTGACATTTGACTATCAGAGAGCAATCTCATCTTCTTCAGACCAGAACTTCCTCTCTCCAATCCACTCTCAGACCTTGATCTCTTCCTTAGCAACTCAGTAATAAGTTTTGTGGTAGATTCATTGTTCAAATGTATTTTACGTGCTTTCTCACTTAAACCAAATCCAGGATTTAATGTTAATGAGGGTTGTGATAATTTGTCTGAAGTATTTGCAGTTTCTTTGTTCAATTTCTGATCTAAATCAGAAGTCTTAGATACAGGTATATTCCCTTCCTTCTGACTTTTACTTAATAACCTGGTGCTGTCTGAGATGGGATACCATTTGTAATGGAAGCCTCTGTGGGTGGTTGCTGATTTAGGAACAGATATTTCCTGAACTATTCTACTATTCTGGTTTTGATTACTTGATGTTTGTTTCCCATCACCTTTCAGACTGAGAACTTTCCTTTCTGCTGACGAATTCAATAGAAAATATTTACCATCCGGTAACTTGATTTCTTGGCAGTAGGGAAATGCTTTAACAGCATTTTTACTAAGTGAACTATTTGGATTACAGTCACCTCTATCATTCTGTTTACAACTAGTTTTATCCACGGATGTAAAAATAGTTGATTTAGAAGTTGACAAGTCCTGTAAATCCAAATTTCCAGTAGACGCAGATCTTTTTGCTCTAGGATGATTCTTTTCATTTGACATTGAAGATTTGTCATGTCCAATACGGGATGTAAGCGCAGCTAAGGCTTTCAGACTATTACAGTCAGAATTCATTCTTGATATAAATTCCTGTTCTTTAGTCTTGCCTCGTCTCAAATCCTGACATGGTGATACAGTTTTAATAGCTATGTCTGCTTTATCATTAACACATTGCTGAGATGGTTTTGTCATAGATTGCTCGGGATGAGAATTTCCAGAACTATTTTCAGTATGATCTTTGACCTTTGTTGTTAAATCAACACCTGTAACATTGTCAACTGGAGCCTTCATCAATAAACCATTATGGCAAGATGTCGAAGGGAACTGGCCTATGTAACAAGATTGCATGATATTAATGGGTGGCCATGGTAACACATTTGCCATACCTGCAGGAATTCCTATAATACTTGGATACATGGTTCGGCTATGAAAAGACGGGTGTTGATTGGGTAGAGATGAGGCAGATGATCTCATATCATCTGATACTGATCTTGAACTAGTGTTTGTTCTAGTCTCATCACATTTCTGTTGGGCAAAAGATTAATTCCAAGATAATTGTTTGTTTTAGTGTAAGATCAATTTATCTTTCATTGAATGAACAACAAAATTTGACCTACTAACCGACTTTTTGACCCAAAGTGACTAAAATTTGAACATGGTTGAGATATTCTGAAGACAAATTTTCTGACAAAAAATCAATTTCAAATTGATTAAGCAAAAAAAAAAAAAAAAATGGAATCTGGAGTGTAAACATGGTATTTCCAAGATTTTAACTAGTGACCTAGTTTTTGACACCATGTGACCCAACTTGACCCAACTTGGCTGACATAACATGGACACAAATATTCTGACCAAATATCAAATCAACTGAGCCCTAAATGGGGCCTCTAGTATGCGTACAACATATTTCTAAGATTTGACCTAGTGGCCTAGTTTTTGCCCAGTGTGACCCAAGTTCTAATTTGGCCTAAATATACTGGAGACAAACATTCTTACCAAAATATCTAATTATTTGAGCCTATATTTGACCTAGTTTTTTAACCCCATGTTACCCAATATCAAACTTGAGCTAGGTGGTATTTGGAAAAATATTCTGACCAAATATAATAGCATTTGAGACAAAAAAGAGCCCTCTAGAGTGCACACAAACTTACTTCTAAGATATGATCGTAAACCTAGAAGCTTGAGGTTTGGAAAGGATGTAGTGGTAGTACTGATGTGAGAAATACCAGGAATCCATTGTTAGGTGCTGCTGTTGCTGTGATATGACTGAAATACTGTTAACCCATTCCCACACAACAAAATTTGACACTGGTCTAAATTGAAAGGGGTTGCAGATGATAGTTTAAAGTTTATGAAAATTTAAAACACAAGCAATTTCTTCATTTTCCACAATGTTTACCCAATTCCTTTTCTGGAGGGGCGTCAAAAAGCATCACTGTGTGGGAATTGGTTTAAAAAAGGCATTCAACCCCATTCACTCAATAAATCAATTCTAAGATTTGACCTAGTGTCCTAGTTTTTACCCTATAGGACCCAATACAAAACTTGACTGAGATATTATGCAGACAAACAATTTCCCCAAATATCATTTGAGGCAAAAATGTGACCTAGAGTGCACATAAGGTGTTTCCAAGATTTGACCTGGTGACCTTGTTTTTTACCCCCCATGACCAAATATAGACCTTGTTTGAGATTTCATGGAAACAAACATTCTGACCAAGTTTTGAGATATTTGAGCTAACATTGTGCCTCTAGAGTGCACACAAGATGTTCACACACAACAGGCAACAGAAGATGGACCCAGCTAGAGTACAAAAAGATGAGCACTTTGTGTTCAGGTGAGCTAGGAATTCAGGACTAAATCTACCAAAAGAGTTATCATTTTGACAATTCCACTTGTTTTACATTTATCTCATCCTGTGCAGACTGACAAAGGTCAAAACCTTTTGCCCTTTGAAAATTTTCTGAATCTCAAATGATCTTTCTGTCTTACTATATATCTATTCTAGAATGTGACCAGTGCTTCACCTCTGCTAGGTCTGATCTCCTTTTAATCATTTGTTTTACAGAACACCTATGAGCTCCCCTTTTGCCTTGCAGGTCAGATTTATAAAGGATCATTCCTAATTGACCTGAACTGTATTCAACTATTCATATCCATCTTAAAATATGTGTATTTAAATAAATATTTCACAAGAGTCCCTTTTTACTTGAGAGGCTTCATTTTTTAAACAATTTTCTATTTCTCCTTTAATCAAAATTTTTTATACCCTACTTGGCACTTACTTTTCAATTATGATAAAAAAAATAATGTCCTTTAAAACTTCCTTCAATTTGAGCAGTCTAAAGTGTTGTTGAATAGAGATAGATTTAAAATCTCAGTCTAAAGACTGCTTGTACTAATGTCGTAAATAAGAATCATACTGGAAAGAACATATATTGCTTGTCTTGACAGAGTCATAATCAAGAGATTTACCCCTAAACTCTGTGATCCTTTTCCTTCTGATTGCTTGTCATGATGGTTTGGTATTTCTGAAACTGGAAAATAAATTCTTGAGACATGCCAAGATTGCCAAGAAAACTGCTGCTTTTCTTCAGTGCAACCCTGATTATCAATATCAACCAATCACAGCCATCAATCAAATAATCAAATGACCAATCAAATTATTCATTTAGATCAGAATTGAACTTATGATGTTGCCCAACATTTATGGGAAGCATTTTTGTTTGTTTGGCAACTTAAAAAGTCCTAAATGCAGCTCGTTCAAGCTGTAGTTATGATATCAAGGCGGCCAACCAACCATTCTACTTTTCTGTTATTTGTATTTTGCAAAAAAACTCAATTAAACCCATTCCAACACAAGAAAATTTTAGACTGGTCCAAATTGAAAGAAGCTGCAGACGACAATTTCAAGTTGATAGAATTTTAATTTTTTTCGTCTTTTGGGATAGAAAACATTGTGGATAATGAAGAAATTGCTTGTTACAAGCAATTTCTTCATTGTCCACCATGTTTTCCAAAGCTTTTTTCTTGTGGGGTGTAAAAAGGAGGGCTTAAGTTGGAATGGGTTAATGTCAATAAGGACCTTCCTGTCTAGGTCATTGGGTGTGGTAAGCAGAGTTGGTGGGTGGGGCAACAATCTGTCAAGTAACCCTGAAATCAATTCAGATTACCTTGACCTTTGACATATGACTCTGACAATATAATGCCTAAAGATAATACATACATATTAAATATGAGTTTTGCTTCTCCAAAGAAGGTAGTGTTAGCATTGTATATTGATTTGAACTTTGTCTTCCAAAATTGAGAGCGAGGTACAGACCCAAGTAAGTCATCAGAGGTATTGCTCTCGATGGGCAGGAACAAAAAATGTGACTACAGTTTAAATGAACTGTAATAATGACATTTAGATGTCCACAAACAAAATTATTTCACCCATTACCAGACGGCTTAATTTCAAGACTGGTCGAAATTGAAAGAAGTTGCAGACAGCAATTTAAATTCTATGAAATTTTGGATTTTTTCAACTTCCTGAGCAGGTCTAGACTAAATAAATGAATTGATTTGGTCTTGATCAATTCAAATCATTCACCTGGACATGAAGTGAACTATGAGCCCTGGCATTGATGTTAAGGATACTTATTGGTTTAGCAGTGTGATGTCATTACTACAGCTTATTCAATTCAATGTTAAAGTCGCCATCCATTGAATTGCCATTTGATTTATTTTCCTAACCATAATTTTTTGCAAAATCTCTCTGTTTAATATGCAAGTCAAACTGACATGTAAGTGGGCTGGGCCAGGAATCTGTCAGTTTCTGACTGACAGTGATGATGAGTTAATTAACAAATTGCTAGCCCTGTCCACTGAGCTCTTACCAGGTGTTTGACTTAGATATAAAACAGTGTTATTTTGCAAAATTGATCATCATTATCATGTAACAATAAATAAAGAATTTGGTTGTTGACCTACAAGCCTTAATTACAGCTTCAATCCAAAACAACAAATATATTTTTAAAAAAAATATATATCATATTGGTCATTTTATTTTTTCATTGACAGTTGCGATCTATCGTTTCTACAAGTACAGGGGTCTAGATAAGAGGAGGTAACATCATTCTCAAATCCTTATCTCTTAACGAAACTCTATGCTGTGGGTACTCATTTGAATCGTCTTGTTGAGACGATTCAAAAGAGTACCCACAACATAGGGTTTATGGGAGTATTGGTGAAATGTTGAGAACTAAAATACTAAATACGCCTTCTATCTGTAGGTCTGAAGTACTAATTTTGATACATATGCAAACTAGAAAAGGGTCACAGACATGGACGTCACCGCATAATTGCTTGTGACATGACCTTCAGTTGTGCCCTTGAACTTGGAAGTATCCAACAAAACTTAATGCATGTACTCATCAAGGGGAACATCTGAGCCATGTAATTTTTTTAAATCTATCAGCTAACCCATTACCAGACAGCAAAATTTTAGACTGGTCCAAATTGAAAGGAGTTGCAGACGACAATTTAAAGTTTATGAAATGTTAAACTTTTTCAACTTTTTATGTAGAAAACATTGCGGAAAATGAAGAAATTGCTTGTTACAAGCAATTTCTTCATTTTACACAATGTTTTCCAGGTAGTGTTTCTTGAGGGGCGTCAAAAAGTGGCACTGTGTTGGAATGGGTTAATGTAAAAAGATATGTCAAGGACAACAAATGGACAGACACACATGGGCAGAGGTAACTCTGTACGACTGTCACATTAAATGGCAGAGGCATAAAAATGACAGTGGAACAAGTGAATTACCATCAGGAAGTCTCTCGGCATAGCAGGAGGCTGTAGCAATCAGAGGCTGTTTCAACTTCTTTGTATAGATCTGGGCGTTTATTTGTGACTTCATGTCTATGCTGGTAAGGATAAATGACAATCTAAATCCATTACCAAACAACAAAATTCAAGACTGGTCCAAAGTCAAAGAATTTGCAACCAAAGATTTCAAGTTGCATTTGTTTTAAACATAATTGCCAAAATTGGTACAATACATTGTTTGAAAAGAGTGAATTACAACATCTCCTTATTTCTCAATACCTCTCAATGTTTTCCCAAATCATTGTCTTTGGTTTGTCAACTATCAAGTGGTAAAGGGTTAATAGCATTACCATTTTCTTTATAAGGGGAGGGAGAAAACGGGTTATTGTAACATCTTCAATTGCAGTATAATGTATGACCTTTGGGACCCAACAGAATCATATTTTAAATTTAGAACTAGGTGGTTGTCTCAGGACAACTGCTGTCGAGCCCGCAAAGTTTTGTAGGCATCATGCTGCGGACAAGCACAATTTTCGCGTTAGACCTTGAGCTTTGACCTGTAACTTGAAACTTTCCAAAAACTCTTTCAAATGGCAAAATGCTCATGATGGAGAATAATTGTGCCAAGTTATTTTGAAATCCATCCATAAATGTAGGAGTAATCGTTCCGACAAACACAATTTTAGTGTTTGACCTCAAGCTGTGACCTTGACATTAGAACTATTGCAAAAAATTATTTCAAATGGCACATCTAGTCATGATGGAGAATAATTGTGCCAAGTTAGTTTGAAATCCATCCATAAATGTAGGAGTAATTGTCCAGACGAATTTGGTCGGACGGACTAACACACCTTCACCAACTTGTAATAGTGACAACTATGTCTCGCTCACCACAAGCGGGCTGGACAAAAACAGTGAGGGAATAATAATAATAATAATAAAGTCTTTATTTATAGAGGCTGCACATTTGGTTACCCAATCTTCCATGTGGGCCTCTCTTTCAACAGTTACAATTTCAAGTATAATACAATCATATACATTATAAACAATGTGAAACAAATCAAGTTAGCTTTACATAATTTGCTGTACATGTAGAGAAACATTATATTCCTGTATTCATTCAATCAAGATGTGAGATTGTCTTACAAGAATTACTCTCTTAATTATACAGCATGATAATGAAAGAGATAACAGCATATATCTATGGTTAAAAACACAGTAGACAGATAAATTTACACAAATTGTCAACATTAGCAGTTATGCAAATGTACTATAAACACTTTTAACAGACTAACTCAAGCAAATAAAATCATCATTTATAAATCACATTCATGAATAGAACTTTTTACCCATTTCCAGGAAATTGCGGAAATTTCCATTGTAAGTAATTAGATTTAAACTTCTTGACAGAATCAGAGTTTCTAACATGCAGAGGCAAAGCATTCCAAAGTGTTGGACCCGAATAAGCAAAAGATTTGCGAAAAATTTCAAGTTTTGGTTTGGGTGCCAGTAATTCATTATTTGATGAAGATCTAAGTTTAATGTCATGTATATCAGAAATCTTGACACATTTTGATTGAAGATACTTAGGAGCTTTATCATTATTTACAGCCTTGTACATTAGGATAGCCTTTTTGAAATTAATTCTATCATTAAATTTCATCCATCCCAGTTTTTTAAATAACATTTCGGATGGCATTTCAGTGCTTTCATTGAGTATGATGCGTGCTGCACGTTTTTGTAATTTTAGGACATCTTCAAGAAGGTCTTTATTACAGTTACCCCAAATAGTGCAACAGTAATCTAAATGGGGTAATACATATGAATTGAAATACAGTTTACGAATATCAAGACTTAAGAATTTCCTAATTCTCAACAATAGATATAGCAGAGAGTTGCATTTTTTAAGAGTATTTTGAACTTGTGTTTTCCAATTTAGATCATTGTTTACATGAACTCCAAGTAACTTTTCAGTATCAACAGTTTCAATGGGTTGACCTTGCAGTTTGATTTGTAAGGATGGGGAGGTTTTAATTTTCTTGAGAGTACTTTTTGAAGAAGATATATACATAATTTTGGTTTTTTCCACATTTGGCACCATGCCATTTACTTCACACCATGTTTGTATGGACTGAAGTTCTTTTTGAAGGTTATTTTGTACCTCTGCAATTGAGTTCCCTATAACAGTTATTGATGTGTCATCAGCAAATATGTCAGAGGTTGCTGAATTTAGATGCAGTGGTAGGTCATTTATATAAATGACAAAAAGAAGAGGACCTAAGACAGAGCCTTGTGGAACACCTGAGGAAATTTTCTCAGCATCAGAGAATTTTCCGGATACACAAACTTTTTGGGATCTGTCTTTTAAAAAGGACTCGAACCAGGCTAAGGTCTGCATTGATAAGTTGTAATATTTAAGTTTTTCAAGTAATAACGAATGATTTACTAAATCAAAAGCTTTAGTAAGATCAAGAAATACAGTCCCGACAAGTTTGTTGTCATTAATAGCAGCTATCCAATTATCAACAATTGCTGTAAGAGCAGTCTCGCAAGAATGATTGGATCGAAATCCTGACTGGTTTGAAAACAAAAGATTATTTTCTTCAAGATAATGTTTTAATGTATTTGATACATGTCTCTCAATTATTTTTGAGACAACAGGTAGAATAGATATTGGTCTGTAATTATTTTTATCCCTTTTTGAACCTTTTTTGTGTAAGGGTATTACTTTGGCCAACTTTAATTGATTTGGAAATTTACATTTAGATATACTTAAATTCAAAATTTTTGTAAGAGGTCTACAAATAACATTTGAATCTAATTTTAGAAATCTTGGACTAAGATTATCAAGTCCAGTTGATTTGGTTACATTAATATTTTGAAGCTCATGTTTAACATCTTTTTCAGTCAATAGTGGAATTTCAAAATAGGACTGATAGCTAAGGAGAGACTTTACATGATTCTGTATTAAATTTTTACAGTTTTCATTTAGATTAGGAACAGAGGGTGCATTATTGTATATGTTTGTGAAAAAAGAATTTAAGTAATCTGCCATCATTTTAGGATCTGTAATTTGAGACCCATTTTCATTCTCAATCAATAAATTCTGAAATTTTTTACTCTTTCCACTGACTTCTTTTAAACCTTTCCAGAGCTTTTTGGGATTTCTTTTATTGCTATTTATAGCTTCATTGTAAAAATTCTTTTTAGCTTCTAAAACTCTTGACTTGACCTCTTTTCTCCAAAATCTATATTGGACAGACTCATTGTTCTGTTTTGCTGTATTCCTATTGCAGATTGCAGAAGTAATATTTGCATTAAACCAATCTGGTTGATTTGCATGTTTAACCCTTCTGTGTTTCAAGGGAGCATGTAAATCTAAAACCTTTAAGAACATTTGAGTAAAAGTATCAAGAGCATCATCTGGGTCATCAAAGATATCAAGAATTGACCAAGGCTGATTTTCTAAGTCTGAAATAAAAGCTATTTCCTGAAAACTTTTTAAGTCTCTATAAGATATCACTGAATGGACAGGCTTTTTGTCATTTCTAACATTGGAAGTTCTAGAGAATCTAACAGGATAATGATCACTTATAGTTAAAATTGGTACATTAACATTTCTTATTTTATCAGGATGATTGGTATATACATGATCTATGATTGAAGATGTACTGGAGGTAACCCTAGTAGGTGTATTTACTAGTTGATGTAAATCAAAACGGCCTATTATTTTATTCCAGGAAGCATTGTTTGTTGATGAATTTGTAAAATTGTAATTGAAATCACCAAAAAGAATTACTTCTTTGTCTTCAGTGTACAATTTTTCAAGAATATTTTCAAAACAGTCATTCCAAATTTGAAGAGAAGAAGGTGGTCTATAAATGTAACCAACTACAAAAGGCTTTTGATTTGGCAATTTGACATCAATCCAAATTCCTTCAATTCCATCATTTTCTAGATCAGTTCTTTGCACACATGGCAAGGTATCCCTAACATACAATACCACACCTCCTCCATTTGATTCACGGTCACGACGAAAAAGATGAAATCCATTAAGCTCAATTTCACTACTGCAATATTTAGAATTTAAAAAAGTCTCACATAAACCAATTATATCAATTTGATTATCAGTAAAAATAAAATGTTTAATTTCATCAAATTTTGGATACAAATAATGGACATTAACATGCAAAAAGTTGATTTCCTTTTTGAAACTGTTTCTATTTTTACTAACTAAAGGTCTTTTTTGCTTCGTTTCAGAGATGCTACTATCTTTAAGGCAACACTTCAATTTTGTTATTTGTACTTGTTGTAGATCATTTACCAAATTAGTTTGAGATTGGCTATTTTCTAATTTAGAATTTTTATCATGGTCCTCTGATTGCTGTTGATTTGAGCAATTAACATTCACTTCATTACTATTATTTTGTAATAAACCTGAAAAAGGTTGAGAAATAGGACAAACATTATTTACACAATGGCACCTAACCAGATTACAGTCTTGACATAAAGTTGTTAGTAGTTCAAATTGATTAATACAGATATGGCATTTTCTTCTTTGCCAAGATTTCATTCATATAGATAGCAGAGTTTACGCTTATGTCCATCTCTATGGCAAATTGAACATCTCACAGGTTTGCCGTGGAGACATTTCTCAGTAGTGTGGTTTTGCTCTCCACAATAACGACAATATTGTTGAGCACCATTTTTGAGAATGCTCACCCTACTGTCAATGTTGTGGAGTAAAGACATTGTTCCCCGATTATTTAAATGAACTCCATCCACATGGAAGAGAGACCAGTTTACATCATATTTATTGCCTATAGCTTGATCATCATTGTAATGCTTATCATAGAAAAATCTGTCTTGACTTATGAAACTGATATTATGATATTCACATAAGTTCATAAGCTTGTCATTAATTTCTAGGGGGTTAGCATCATATCTTGGCAGGATAGCAGAGATATAGATTTCACATCCTGGTCTGACTTTTTCTCTAAGATCAAATAGGAGTCTATCATAACTTGCCTCTATAGACCTGAGACTATATCCACTACTTAAATCATTGCCACCTACTTGGAGTATAATTCTTCTATAAACTTTAAGTTCCATCTTGTTAAGAACAGAACGCAAAGTGTTTATTTTTGCACCCCTATGAGTTCTAATTGTGGTATTTCTTAAGCTTCTAGATTTAACTCCTTTTATAATTGATGACCCTATTATTAAAGTTTTGGGATTTCTGGTAGAACTCATTTGTGGAGATTTTTTATTTTTTTCATTTGATTCTAAAGAGTAACTTAACCCATTCCAACTCAATCCCTCCTTTTTACGCCCTTCAAGAAAAAAGCTTTGGAAAAAATTGTGGAAAATGAAGAAATTGCTTGTATCAAGCAATTTCTTCATTATCCACAATGTTTTCTATCCAAAAAGGTGAACAAATTTAAAATTCCATCAACTTGAAATTGTCGTCTGCATCTTCTTTCAATTTGGACCAGTCTAAAATTTTGTCAAGTGGGAATGGGTTAAGCACTGTTCACTTGGTAAAGGAGCATCACTAACACTTTCCAGAGAGTAAACATTTAGAATGTCTTGAACTGTCTTTGTTTCCTGAAATTTGAAATTCCCATTTCTACAAACAACCTGGTTTGGTTCATTTGGTGTTGAAGCAAGATGAGTATCATCTGTCTGTGAAGAAACACTGACCATCAATGGCTGTACTGGTATGATGGATTGTGTTATGATATGGACTTTCTCCTCTAGATGCTTTACCCTAAGTCTCAATTCTTCAAGTTCTTTGTTGCTATTTGAATAGTTTATATCTGGTTTTCCAAATGGGATGTCAGTTTGAGGGTAAAGAGCACTATTTATGAAAGAAGCTGTTGGAGAAAAAACTAGACTGTGATCATTACTTTGTTCTTGTGTGCTTAATGAGCATTCAGGCAGAGGAGTTGAAACCCTTGGCTGGGTGTTGATAACTTTTACGTAAGTTTGGTGGTAATCATTGTCACCATGGCTTACTCCAAAAATTTCACTTTCGTTGATGGGAATCCTCAAAAAATCATTTACCCAGGAAAGATAGTTATAACCTTGTATGAGAATTGTATGTGTTGTTGGATAAAGGGTAACTGTAGTATTAGCACATTTATAGATAAGTCCATTCTGAAAATCTGATTTTATAAATGTTAGATGATTATCCAAATAAGTTCTTACAGTTTGAAGTATATGATGGTCTAAATACAGTGTACAACTCCCTTGGTTGTACTGTACAGACACATGCTTAGAAAACATAGGTTGTTCTTCCTCTAATTTTTGTGAGATGTTTAATGTCTCTGCAGGGGTATCAGCATGTTGGGTTATATCTTCTGGTTCAAAACCAGAAAAGGATGACTCATTACCACTTCCAAAGATTACTGATGCCAAATAACTCAAAGACTTTGAAGCCATTTTAGAAGTTCAATTGTTCCTAAATGTCCTTTGTAAAAGTAAGAAAAGGGTACTCCATGATTCAGGCAAACAATAAATGGAGAGGGTAATCTCAGCTTATCTATTGGAATGATATAATCTGCTAATAAATTGGAATAGAAGAAATTCATCAACAGGCAACAAAAATGGCCTAACTTCAGCTTATTTAAAGCTGATGTTACTCAAAAAAAACTTGTTTGTAGCAGGCTATTTCTTCTTTTTCTATTCAACCATAGGATTCTTGTTCAAATCGCAATAGTCTGGAATTGTCATTTGCAAGTTCTTTCAATTTTGGTCTAGTCAAAAAATATGTTGCCTAGACAAAGACATCAATCTAAATTGCTATATTGTTTTAAAAATTGTACTACATAATCCTTTTTCCATAAATGTGAATCATTTTTTCTATAAATATGATTCATATCCTGTTTTTAAAAATGTTAATCATTTCATTGAAAGTGAAAAGTAGAACCCACTCAATCCAACATTTTTACATCCCTCAAGGAAATGCTTGATAAAACAATTTCTTCATTTCCCATATTGTGTTTTACACAGAAATTGAAAGACTTTTATACTTCATCCACTTGAAATTGTTGGCCAGAGTACAGAGGAGTCCTGTTAACCCATTCACACACAAGAAAATTTCAGACATGTCAATTTTGAATGAAATTGCAGACCACAATTATTTGTTGATGGAATTTAAAAATCATGGTCTTTATGGACAGAAAACAATGTGTAAAATGAAGAATCTACTTGTAACGGGACCGACTTTTAACAAGCAATTTTCCACAATGTTTTCCACAGCTCATTTTTTCTTGGGGGTGTCAAAAAGCGTCAATTTGTGGGAATAGGTTAATGGCAACAAAATTTTGGTCCAGTATTGGGTGAATTGCTATTAAGAGAGTTGTTGTTAAGAGGATTTTACTGTACAGTGGAATCCTGTTAACAGCAACAAGCTAGAGGCACTTGAGCGCCTGTATCACTCCACAGACATGAATGTACTGATTAAGCAAATTTTTTCGTGAATTAAATATAAAGAGAACATAAGGAAAATAAGTCTAAATCATTAAAATCTTTGAAATACTTCTAGAGAACCATTTTAAACTTTTCATTGTTTTTACAAAAAGCAAGTCAGGTATGTAAAATTCAGTAATTAAAATTTTCACTGTATACCATATATGGACATAACCCACCACCTAAATAGCCCTGTTTTTCAACCAATCAAAATTATATGAAGGAATCTGACAAACAGTCATCTGGTTATCATTCCCATGAAAATTGGTTGAAATCCATCAACAGTATTCTGAGAAATTTACAAAGTTTTCAGTATATACCATATAAGGAAATTAGCTTTGTCCCTTTCCTGTTTTCAAAGTTTCAGACCTGCCCAAATTCAAGTGTTTTGCAGATGGCAATATAAAAGTGATTTTATCTGAAAAACAATCATTCTGTAGGGTTGAAAAAATATTGTTGAAAAAGAAGAAATTGTTTGTTACAAGCAATTTCTTCTTTTTCCACAATGTTTTCTTAAGTATAAAAAAAATGGGACGTAAAAACCAGGGAATGAACAGGACAGTGTTAAAGCCATATTTTTCATCCAATCAAAATTGTTTTTCATAATCTGATAAAAGGTCACCCAAGGATCATTCCTGTGAAATTTGGTTGAAATCCATCCCTCGGTTTCTTAGAAGAAGATTTTCATCGATTTCACCATTTATGGAAATTAACCCCGCCCATTTAAGCCATGTTTTTCATCCAATCAAAATTCTTAGAAGGAATCTGATAGAGGGTCATCCAAGGATCATTTCTGTGAAATTTAGATTAAATCTGTTCAGTGCTTTCTGAGGAGAAGATTTCCAAAGGAAAAGTGTACGGACAGAGAACCGGACACAACGCCATGACAATAGCTCTTTGGCTTTCAGCCAGTGGAGCTAAATATTGTCGACACTTTTGCTGCAATTTACCAGACATTGCTATTTGAAACAGCTAATTTTCTGTAGATGATCTTGACTTTTACATTAGCTGTCCTTTGAAATCAAAAGATGAAATTTTGATAAAAAAAAAAATGTATTGGTAGCTTTACCTATTCCAACATAATGCCCCTTAAGAAAAAAGCTCTTGAAAACAAGCAATTTCTTCATTATTCACAATGTTAACTACCCCCAAAAGACACAGATTTTTAAATTCCACCAACTAACAACTGTTGTTAACCCATTCCCACACAATGAAGCTTTTGGACAAACCCTTAAGAAAAGCAATTTGGAAAACATTGTGGAAAATGTAAAAATTGCTTGTGACAAGCAATTTCTCATTTTACACATTGATTTTTTTTACTTAGAAAGTTGAAAAATCTTAGATTTCATACTCTTCAAATTGTTGTCCACAACTCCTTTCAATTTGGACAAGTGTAAAAATTTGTCGTATAGGAATGGGTTAAGATTTTTACTGCTGGACACTATTAACAGTATATCTGTGATGTTACAGTAAAATCCTCTTAATTGCAATCCTATTAGTAGTAATTCAATGCTTAAGTGCAACTGGATTTAACCCTTTCCCGTTTAAATACGGGATTTTATGTTCCTGTTACTTTATACTCAAGAAAACATTGTGGAAAAAGAAGAAATTGCTTGTAACAAGCAATTTCTCCTTTTTCCACAATATTTTCTACCACATAGGATGGGTTCATGTCAAATAGCATCCAGTTGTCATTGTCGTCTGCAACCTCTTTCAATTTGGACAATTCTAAAATTTCCAAAAACAGGAAAGGGTTAAGTGTGAGGATTTGTTTTACAGCAACAAACAATTTAATGAAATGGAGTGGCAATTTATAGTATTCCACTGTATCAATGCTTGGGCATACAAAATTAACCCTTTCCTGTTCAATGGTTTTCACATCCTCTGATTTTATAATTGATAAAATATTGTAGAAAAAGGAGAAATTGCTTGTAACAAGCAATTTCTTCTTTTTTGACAATATTTTCTACTCTACTGAATGCTTATTTTTCAAATTAAATCCAAGTTAAATTTTTGTCTGCAAAACCTTTGACGGGTCTAAAATTTTGAAAAACGGGAAATGGTTAATTCTTAAAATCTTTACCCTTCAGCTGCTTTCTTATGACGGATCTTTGGTGGAAGTAGAATTTTTTCTGCTTTTGGTAGCGGTTTAGGCTCATTCATAACACCTGCAAAATTGATAAAAGTTTTTCATACCCATTACCACAAAATACCACACTTCGACAAAAAAGATAAACTACTTAGAAAACATTGTTGCAAAAGAAGAAATCGCATTCTATGATGAAATTATACATCACAAACACAAATTATCAAAACATATCAAGAAATGCAGGGCAAGTACCTATCAAAGATAAACAAGAAAATATTCATGGCCAAAATACAGTCATTGACCCTTAGATTTCACCAATCTAATTCAAGATTTTTTCCATCTGAACACCTGGCTAAAAGTATTTTACCATGTCCCTTAACCAATTTCCCACACAATGACGCCTTTAGACGCCCCTCTAGTAGAGAAGCTTCGGAAAACATTGTGGAAAATGAAGAAATTGCTTGTTACAAGCAATTTCTTCATTATTCACAATGTTTTCTACCCCAAAAGATAAAGATTTCTAAAATTTCATAAATTTTGAATTGTCGTCTGCAACTCCTTTCAATTTGGCCCACTCTAAAATTTTGTCGTCTGGTAATGGGTTAATAATTTACTTACTCTTTCCTGTGAAATCCCGAGACTTAAGTCTGTGTAGATTTATGTAAATGTAAATAAATGTTAATTTTTACAAGCAATATCTTCTTTTTCCACAATATTTTCTACCCTACTGAATGGTTATTTAAAGATAAATTTCAATTTTGTCTACATAAACTTCAATTTAACTTTCAATTTTTGTCTACAAAACCAATTTTTGTCTACAAATCTTTGAATTTGGACAGCTCTAAAATTTTGGAAAACAGGAAAGGATTAAAAAATAATATACCTCCGCATCGAAAGAAACTTTTATTACAATTACCTTCAGGAAGTGACATCAACAGACATTTCAAAAGCATTTGGTCTTTTATCATTAACTTGATATATTTCACAATCTGAAAAAAGAAAGTATATGTATATAAGTAGTGTAATATGTTGCCAATAGTCAGGGTTTGAAAATTCTACTTGTTCTGCACAATGTCAATAATGTAGGACATTTGAATTTGAAAGATCTCAGAACAGCAATTAATTTAAGACTATAAATTCTAATTGTGGCCAAGAAGTAAATTTTTTAGGAATTTTCAAGCCCAGAGAGAACTAGAAATTATCTCAGAAGCAAGCATTTGATAGAGGGTGGATATCCATGTGAAAGAAATGCATAATTGTTCAGTGGCAATTGACATATATGTACCAATAAATTGCTACAAACCAAAAATAACTTTGAAAAACGTGATTTCAATCAGCATTTTCATCTCCAATTTCATAATTGTTTTACATTTTTTTAACCTAAATTCTTGTAAGTCGATCTCTAGGTTATTCATTTCTCATGAGCCTATAAACCCATGAGCAGAGAACAAAATTTTATGCTGGTCCCAATTTAAAGAAGCTGCAGAAGATAATGTAAAGTCTATGAAATTTTAGATTTCATTACCTTTATGGTTTGAAAACATGGTGTGAAATGAAGAAATTGATTGATTCAAGTTCAAGCAATTTCTTCATTTTACACAATGTTTTCCCCAAATGTTTTTATACTACCCGAAGGGAGAGCAAATAGCCGCCGCTTTATCTGTCCGTCAATTTTCAAAAACTTTGTTAGAAAAGAAGGAATTGCATGTTACAAGCAAATTCTTCTTTTATGCTCCGCAAAGGGAAAGCACATAGCCTCCGCTTTGCCTGTCTGTCCGTCTGGAGCGATTGCTCCATAACCCTTGGACCAAATCAAATGAAACTTACCATGTGAACTCCCTATGATATAATGCTGATGCAATTTTCCAAGGTTTTGGATTTGAGGCCTCATCACAGGAAAAAAATACATTCTTTTCTCTAATTTCTCCTAGTCTAAAGGCCACAATTTGATGAAATTTCATATATGAGTAGCAAATAAGATGCCCTTGACCATTAAGTATTTGAAAGTTTGGTATAAAACATATGTCATGGAAAAAGGGGGCTTAATGTTTGTTAGCTTTACATTAGCTCTCTGTGTCTCAGCAACAAACTAACATTGGCCACAACTTTTGATAAGTAAGATATAGCCTTCATATTTCACATGTGCATTGCTTATGGAAAGACATTTCCATTGGTTCCAAGTCCAAGGTCATCAGTCAAGATCAAGGTCATTTCTCATGGGCTGATCTAAATTCAGTAAGCACCATGTAGGACCCTTGTTGAACTTCCACACAAAATTTCAAGACAATGATTAAATGAGACCAAAAATATTGTTTATGGAAAGGAGACTGGAAGGACCAGTATACCCTCCTCTTCTTCAAGCAGGGATATAATTATATCCAATCAAATGGAGAATTAAGTAGTATTTGAATAAAGTATTTTTTCATTGATTACAAGAGGTCCCAGAAAGCCTTGACTGCTAGGTGGGTATAAAAACAATCTCACAACAACCACAACACAAGAGAACTATGATGGTCCTATATTGCTCATCTGAGTGTGATGGATCAACTCAAGGCTTAACAATATACATGTACAAATATCAAAGCTCTAAGCATAACAGTTTTGGAGAAGAAGATTTTAAAGTCTATGTAAATCCAGGATCCAAAAACATAATTTTATGGCTAATTTTTAGCGTTGAGTCATTGTTTTAAATATTTTGGCAACGGGGAAATAAGCAATGATAAATACCAATTGTCACGGGTCTAGGCCTTATGGTTAGGGAGATGAAAATTTTGAAGATTTCCTTCTTTATTCCAATTTAAATCTGAGGTTGCACAACTTAGGACTGAATTTCAGAGTTGAGTCCTTTGAAGTATTTTCGTAAAGGGCGAGTAAGAAATAATATTTACCAAATATCAAGGCTCAATGCCCTATGGTTTGGAAAAGGAGATTTTTAAAGGATTCCTTTTTCCTTTCTACGTTAAATTAGGGCTGATTTCATAGTACATTATTTCTTAAATTAGGTAGGAGGTAAATAGGCTTTGCTACACACATCAATGCCCTAGGCCTTATGTTTCGAGAGAGGAAGATTTTCAAAGATTTCCTTCTTTGTTCTGATGTAAAATTGGGGGTTGCACAAAAAAGGGATAATTTTCAGAATACAGTAATTCTTTAAAGTATTTTGGTAGAGGGTCAATAAATAATGATTTATACTAAATATGAAAGCTCTAGGCCTTATGGTTTGGAGGAAGAAGATTTTTCAAAGATTTCCTTCTATATTTAGATACCACTTTGATCTAGGCCTCATGGTTTGGTGCAGATTTTCAAGGATTCCCTTTATTCCGACTTAAAACCAGGGATTACACAGAAATGGGCCAATTTTTAGAGTATGATCATTCTTTGAAATATTTTGGTAGAGGGTCAATAGTTGATGATATTTACCAATAAATGAATTATCAAAGCTCTGGGCCTTGTGTTTTGGGAGAAGATTTATCCATTTTTTTCATTCTGTTGCCATGGCAACCAAAGTTCTTCATGGATTTCAATTATTTGAAGTATTTTGAACAGGGAAATATCATTAATGCACCTTTTCCTGTATTTTCAAAGGGAACATCCCCATTTCCGGTAGGATTCATCCTTGTGACCTACCAAGCATTCTGCCCTAGTTTCAGGAAGATTAATTAAACCAAAATTTAGGCCTCTAGAGTTCTTACAAGGAAATTCCCATAAAAGTCCCCTTTTCCATGTTTTCCTATGGAATGTTCCCATTTACATTTTGGTTTATCCTTGCCAAGACAAACCTTCTGACCAAGTTTAATGAAGATTTGGCCATAATTTTGGAGTGCTAACAAGGATATTGTGATTAAGATCCCTTTTTCCATGTTTTCCAATGGAACATTTCCCTTAGGACTCATCCTTCTGTTCTGCTTAGCATTCTGACCATGTTTACAAAAGATTGGGCACAAATTGTGGCCACTACAGTTCTAACTAGAACTGTCGCCTGTAAGGGCTGACAAATACCCCCAACCCCCACTGCTGCCTCTTTTTAAACTAGGCCAAATTGTAACCATTGAAAAGTTGGTCATTCATGATTCATCAAGTGGACAAATTTTCTTTACAAATTTTAAGTCAATGAGGGGCAATTACTGTGTAAAAAAATAGGGATTTTGTTCAACATTGAAGATGGAAATTATGGATTTCGTGCAATGTCGAACATGGCGTTTAGGTTCTGGAATAAACATGTGAACCACTTTTATTTTTTTTAATCTGTCAACATTATGAAAAGTGCAGGTGCACAAGTTCCCATTGCAAGGAAAATTTCAGTAAAGTTTCACCAAAATTGGTTTGGAAATGTGGGAGGAGATGAGGACACAAAAATATGTCCACGGACTGACGGACAGAAGGACAATCTAATTCCAGTATATCCCCCCATAACTTCATACATGTGAACCACTTTTATTTATTAAATCTGCCAACCTGTACAGGAGTTATGATTTATTCTCTATATTTTGTGTATAAGAAAATAAATCAAAGGGGCATAACTCCTGAAACGGTTGATTAATCATTATGAAAATTGCAGGTGCACAAGTTCCCATTGCAAGGCAGATTTCTGTCAAGTTTCAGCAAAATTGGTCTGGAAATGTGGGAAGAGATGAGGACACAAAATTATGTCCACGGATGGACAAACAGACAGACAGACGAATGGACGTACAGACAGACATATGGACAGAAGGAAAACCTGATTACAGTATAACCCCCCCCCCCATAACTTCATACATGTGAACCACTTTCCTTTTTTAATCTGTCAAACTGTTCAAGAGTTATGATTTATTCTCTAAATTTTTATATATAGAAAATAAATCAAAGGGCCATAACTCCTGAAACAGTTGATTAATCATAATGAAAATTGCAGGTGCACAAGTTCCCATTCCAAGGCAGATTTCACTTAAGTTTCAGCAAAATAAGTCCGGAAATGTGGTAGGAGATGAGGACATAAAACTATGTCCATGGACAAACAGATGGACGGACAGAGAGACAGACAACCTGATTCCAGTATAACCCCCCCCCCCCCATAATATCATACATGTGAACCACTTCTATTATTTTTATCTGTTAAACTGTTGAGGAGTTATGATTTATTCTCTATATATTGTATATAAGAAAATAAATCAAAGGGGTATAACTCCTGAACCAATTTATTAATCATAATGAAATTCGCAGGTGCACAAGTTCCCATTGCAAGGCAGATTTTGGTAAAGTTTCACCAAAATTGGTCTGGAAATGTGGGAGGAGATGAGGACACAAAATTATGTCCACTGACAGACGGACAACTTGATTCCAGTATACTCCCCCATAACTTCGTTGTGGGGGGTATAACAAGAAAATTGTCATTAACTCCCTTTTCCCTGTGTTTTCTAGCAGAACCTTCCCATTTTTAATAGGCTTTATCCTAGTGCTCAGAAAAACATTCTGACTAACTTTCATGAAGATCGGGCAAAAATTGTGGCCCAAGGATTGCTTACAAGGAAATTGTCATAAAGGCCTGTTTCCCTAAAATTCCAACGGAATGTTACCATTTTACATAGGGTTCATCTACGTGATCAGGAAAATATGCTGACCAAGTTTCATGAACATTGAGCCTATATTGTGGCCTTAGAGTACTTATGAGGGAATTGTTGATGATGCATACTTTGAGTATGTGCTAACATGAGCTTAAAACCCAAGGGGGCCATGATGACATGACCCTTTATCACTAACTTAATGCCTTTTATTAAATTCCAAAAGACAGGAATCACTAGTAAGATGGTGGTGAATCAAATTTCAGTGCTAGATGATGAGAAAAAAAATAATCATAACTAAACAATAAAAATGTTTTTAGCAGCTGGGTGGATTCCTCACACAAAAAATTCTATTTCCTCAAAGTAGGATTTGAACCTCGTGAAAAGTCTCAATTTAATATGGAAGTCACTAGTTGCTAAGGAAGACATCGGTTTCTAAGGAAGTTATTGTTTGCTAAGAAAGCCATCATTTTATAAAGATGTCCTTGGTTGCTGATAAAACAAGAAACTACAAGATATTTTTCTTTTCAACTCTGTTCAGTTGGAAGTAAAAGGAAGTACATACAAGAGCACCGCCTATGGGTGCCTACGCTTGGCTATTTGATACTGGATAGTTGATAAAATGCATCTAGAGTTATCCCCTTGATAGTAAAGATTGCTCATTTGATAGTGAACAAGTGTGCCAAGTGTGCATTCAAGTGAATGCCTTTAGTAGAACCAGAGATATCACAAAATGTCAAGGTTTTCCCACAACAACAACAACCCCACCAAGGCTATAGCAATACCTAGCAATAGCCGAGATTATAAAAAAAAGGCGGTGAGGTGGGGGGCGTCATGAATTCAGCAAACTTTTAAGAGGTGTACTAGGCATTGCTACATATAAAATATCTAAGCTTAAGGTTTTGTGGTTCTGGAGAAGATTTTTGAACTTTTCCTATATATAAATTCCATTTAAAATTACGTGACCCCTAGGGTGGGTCAATTTAAGCCCCTGGGATAGGATGTGTCATGATTTGTGCAAACTTGGTAGAGGTCTACTAGGTAATGATCCATATGAAATTACAATTACCAGTCAGCAAAATTTTAGAATGGTCACACTTGAAAGGAGTTGCAAACAACAATTTAAAGTCTATCAAATTTTAGATTTTTTTCAATTTTCTCGATAGAAAAAAGTTTGGAAAATGAAGAAATTGCTTGTTAGAGACAATTTCTTTGTTTTAAACAAAATCATGATCCCATTTTTATTTCTTGGGGAGCATCAAAAAGAGTCACTGTGTGGGACAGGGTTTAAAGTTGGTTTAATATTTCAAATTCAATTGTTAAATCATTTCACTGATGCATGCATGTATTTAATTATAAGAGTTTTGATAGGAAAAAAATGTTTTGGATTCTGAAAAAAAATTGCTGTAGAATATTCCGGTTTTGGCAGAAGGAGTAGACTAAGATCAGACTGCACTTATGTGCAGGCTGATCTTAGTCTACTCCTCCTGCTTGTACTTTTCCAGCAAGAGTTGTTCATGAAGTTGATTTCTTAGAAAAATATTGATTTTTGAACAACAAGTTCTATCAGTGCTCTCAGCCCTTTAATTTGACAGCATTTCAGTAAGGTAATTTATACAGCATGACAAGGGTTAACAATTCTTTTTTCCTACCAAGATGTAACATATAATTTACTAATTTGACTAATTTTACAAAACAGTATTTGTTGTCTCCCTAAGACCATAAATTAATTTACACTTTCCTATTTTCTTGTTCAAATTCAAAGAAGTTGCAGAAGACAATGAAAAGTGGGCACAATTTGAAAAGTAACCAACCTACAGAGTAGAAAATATTGTGGCAAAAGAAGAAATTGCTTGTAGCAAGCAATTTCTTCTTTTCCCACAGTGTTTTCTCAAGTATAAAACTATAGGGACATACAACCCAGGGATTGTACAGGAAAGGGTTAAATCTAATATAACAACTGCATATTATGGGGAATAAAAGCCCCACCCATAAAAGCATGTATTCTGACGACTCAAAAAAAATTATGGAAAAAGGTAGATCTTGACGCAAGGAACATTTCTGCAAAAAGAACAATGAAATCAGTTTCAGAGAAAATAATTTTTTAAAGGATTTTTACTTTAACCAGAGTTCTTCATGGAACACAATTGGAGGAATTTGAAAGAGGACAGGACCATCTAGGGAACAATCCTGTGAAGTTCAGGGCTTTTTTCTAGAAATTGGGAAGAGGCCTTAGCCTGTTTGTTTTGGGAAATTTTTGCGCAGTTTTCAGAAGAATTGGGAAACATAAGTTTAATAAAAGAAAGTAATAAAAGTAAGATTCATGAATCATTTTCAAGATTCAATGGTGAATAACTATATTTAAGGGTCTTATCAGAAATAAAATGAATAGAAATATTAAACAGAACTAATTTTTAAGAAAATAAATACATATATAGCAAACATAAACTGTAATTTTTGAAAATTTCTCTGCCACAAGTGGGAAAAAAGAGCATTTTTTAAAATTGGGGAGGAGCCTTTTATAGGCCCCTGTTAAAGAACAAAAAAAAAAGCCCTGAAGTTTGGCTGAGATCTGACCAGTAGTTGATGAGGAGAAGATTTTATAAAAATAAACATTTATGCACTAACAGACGGATGCACAGACAGATGCATACACACTGCACACTGCCCACAATAATAACTCTCTGGCCTTTGGCCTGTGAAGCTAAAAACAACTGTAGAAAGTCTAACATGGAGAAAGGGTATTGCTTTATAAAGAAATTCATGTATGTAAAAAAAATCTTACCTTTTTCCTAATAAATGCGTTTTTCAGGTCAAAATCACTCAGCATAGCTAGCAAAGTTCTATAATTCTCTGGACATAAATTCACTTTCAACATGTTGAACAGTGCCATTAAGGCTGCAATATCATACTGACTCGCCATGCTGTCTTATCAGTTGAAAATAAAATTCTGCAATGAAAAAGAAGTACTACTGGTATTGCAATAAATCTATTAAGAACACAGACATAACTTGTTGTGGTGACTTTGTGGTAAGGGTGGTGAACTAGTAAAGGCAGTGCAGATGCTAATGTGGTGAGCACAAGCCTACCAACCAATCACCTATGTCATCTCAACAAGTCAACCAAATCTAACAATTGAGCTACCTCAACAAGTCCATCAACCTTAACATTGATCTACCTCAGCAAGTCCAACAACTTTAACATTGAGCTTTCTCAAAAAGTCCAACCTTAACAAAGCCACAGCAAGTCCTTTAACCTTAACATTGAACTACATCAGCAAATCCAATCTTAAAAATGAGCTACCTCAACAAGTACATCAACTTAAACATTTGGCTACCTCAACAAGTCCATCACCCTTAACATTGAGCTATCTCAGCAAGTCCATCAACCATAACATTGAGCTACCTCAGCAAGTCCATCAACCTTAACATTGAGCTACCTCAGTAAGTCCATCAACCTTAACATTGAGCAACCTCAGCAAGTCCATCAACCTTAACATTGAGCTACCTCAACAAGTCCATCAACTTAAACATTGGGCTACCTCAACAAGTCCATCAACCTTAACATTGAGCTACCTCAACAAGTCCATCAACTTAAACATTGGGCTACCTCAACAAGTCCATCAACCATAACATTGAGCTACCTCAGCAAGCCCAACAAGCTAAACATTGAGCTACCTCAGCAAGTGTATCAACCTTAACATTGAGCAACCTCAGCAAGTCCATTAACCTAAACATTGAGCTACCTCAGCAAGTCCATCAACTTAAACATTGAGCTACCTTAGCAAGTGTATCAACCTTAACATTGAGCTACCACAGCAAGTCCATCAACCTCAACATTGAGCTACCTCAACAAGTCCACAACTTTAACATTGAGCTACCTCAGCAAGTCTGTCAACCTTAACATTGAGCTCCCTCAGCAAGTCCATCAACCTTAACATTGGGCTGCCTAAGCAAGTGTATCAACCTTAACATTGAGCTACCTCAGCAAGTCCATTTACCTAAACATTTAGTTAGCTCAACAAGCCCACAACTTTAACATTGAGCTACCTCAGCAAGCCCAACAAGCTTACCACTGTGTCACCTCAGCATGTCCACCATATTTGCCATGAAGCCACCTTAAGATGTCCACCTACCTAGCAATAGCCAACCTAACCCATTTCCACACTGTGACACCATCCCACTTTTTAACATTCCTCAAGATAAACAATTTGAAAACATAGTGGGAAATGTAACAAGAAATTTCTCTATTTTCCACAATACTGTCTAACCAGAAAGTTGAAAAAATATAGAATTTCATTAAATTTAAATTACCATCTGCAACCCCTTTCAATTTGGACCATATTGAATTTTGATGTATATGAATGGGTCAATCAATCTTCCTTAACATTGAATCACCTCAGTTAGTCCATCTCCCATCACCTGATCCTCCTCAAAAAGTCCACATAAAGGCATAAACTTAACCCTTGTTATGCTAAATATGTTTCTTTTCAGGCTTGTATAAAAATAAAAGGGCTAAATGCACTGGTATTACTTATTGTTCAGTTGTCAATACTTCTTTTGAAAAATAATTTCACAAACAACTCTGATTTCAAAAGGACAGACAGGAGGTGTAGACTAAGATCAGACTGCACTTTTGTGCTGTCTGATCTTTGTCTATACCTCCTGCCAAAACCGGAATATTCCAGGTTCAGCATGACAAGGGTTAATACTTGTTATAGATATCTGTGTTTGACACTTACACCAACCTTTTGATGATAATTAGATGTACAGTGTATATCATTTATAGGAATGACTGGCAGTGGACCCTAAACTACAGGCTCTTTGACCTGTTTTCACTTTCACTTTCAATTCAGACAAATCACTGTGATTCGCCCTTTCCCAGACCATCACTTGTTTCCATTGAACTAGGAAAAACATGGTGGGTAAAGAAGAAATGAATTGTGATGGATTATGAACTCCTGATAAATGCAAGTCCAAAAAAGTATGACATAAATCAAGTGTGTGAAGTTGGCACTTTCAAAATTGACATTATTGTACAAAGAAGTGAAAGTACAAAGAAGTGAAAGTACAAATATGGAGAGAGAAATAGAAAATACTACAAAAAATGTTTGCAAACTATAAATGAAATATTATGGCTTATCACTATAATGTGAAAAAGCAAAGAAATTAATTGTAATTGAATACAGAAATCCCACTAGATTTCTATAAAGGTAAGTAGAGTGTCATTTTGAGCATAAAGAATGAACAAAGCTACAGACCCTCCTTGTTTTAACCCATTACCACACAATCCAGCATTTGTATGGTTGTGTCGAAGTAATATAGCTTTAGTAAGTTCCATACAGCGTAGAAAACATTTTGAGGAAAGAAGAAATTACTTGTATCAAGTAATTTCTTATCTCACAATGTTTTATTCACCTGACAGGGCATTTATCTTTCAATTTAAACCATCTTTGTTTTGTCATCTGTAATTGCTTTCAATTTGAAACAGTCTAAAGTTTTGTTATGTAGGAATGAGTTAAGGCAGTGAAATGCAATAAAAGGCAGTGAAATGAAATAATGGGAAAATCAATCAAATTTCAGTAGGTCTTTAGCTAACAAGTTTTAAATTATCAATAATTAAACACTCTTTTTCGTGATTTTCTTTTTGTATTAACCTTTGTAATGCTGAACCCGGAATATTCCTGTTTGGCAGTCTCATCTTAGTCTAAACCACCGGCTTGTCCCGTACAAGCCCCATTTGTAAATGGTAAATTTTCAAAATAATATCAAGTAACAATAAATAATTCAAGTGCCCTAAGCCTTTTTACTTTTAACCCTTTCCTGTTTTGAAAAAAATCAGACCTGTCCAAATTCAAAGGTTCTGCAGACAAAAATCTAAAGTATATTTATTTTGAAATATAACCATTAAGTAGGGTAGAAAATATTGTGGAAAAAGAAGAAATTGCTTGATACAAGCAATTTCTTCTTTATCTACAATGTTTTCTCAATTATAAAATCACAAGGACGTAAAAACTAGGGATTGAACAGGAAAGGGTTAATGCAATTCTGTAGTGGATTTAATTTCAGTATGACAAGGGTTAAAATGAAGTTGCTATTTTGAAATTAAGAAAACTAAAAATGTGTCAGACACAGATGTCCCCACTTAAAGTGTTTGTCACATGACCTTCAGTTGTGACCTTGAACATGACCTTCAGTTGTGACCTTGAACTTTGGAGTATCCAATGATACTTTAAGTGATCATCAAGGGGAGCACTTGTACAAATTTCACCCATCTGTTAACCCTTGTCATGCTGAAGCCGGAATATTGCGGTTTTTGCAGGAGGTATAGACAAAGATCAGCCTGCTAAATAAGTGCAATCTGACATCAGTTTACACCTCCTGTTTGTCTCCTTCAATCCAGAGTTGCTTATGATATTAATGTCTAAATTTGATTTTGACCATTAACTAGTGCTCCCAGTGCCTTCAGGCCTTTGATTTTAATGCAAATTCAGATAAGGATTTTATTCAGCAGTGAAGAGTTAATGTAGAATATAATTATATATTCCATACAAGATTCCATACACTGACGCCCGCAAGCCCACTCCCACATGGACAGAGGTGACTCTCATAGCACATCATCATAACATGGTGGGGACATAATGAAAAGGGTCTTCACACAATTTAAGTTCCAATGTATAGCTTGAAACAAACAAGAGG
This sequence comes from Fragum fragum, assembly GCA_946902895.1. Taxonomy (NCBI): domain Eukaryota; kingdom Metazoa; phylum Mollusca; class Bivalvia; order Cardiida; family Cardiidae; genus Fragum; species Fragum fragum. Next base: position 8,318,395 of record OX336370.1, on the reverse strand, counting down.
GCCATTGGTCCTGGGGCGCTCACCTGAGATAAAGGCTCTTTTTTTTTTTCAACAGTCTAATTTCATGTTATGGTTAGGATCAGGGCTCCGGAAATTTGGAAATTTAAATCGGTCCGGGACAATGCCCCCCCCCCTCCCCCGGCAAACACGAACCCACCCACCCTCCGCCGACAAAAACGAATTCCCCGCCTTTTTTCACCTTTCCCATATGTAAAAGGGCTCATCATTCATTCAGTAATTGCCTTCTTTTAAAATTTTCCGAAGATGATTATAATTTTCAACGAGTGGGAGATAGATGAATACAACTGACAGATCCTTCTTTCATTTTGTTTTTGAGAATTTGGCTGTGTATAAATTCCCACAATGTACGACAGTCCACGAAATTCCAATATATTGTAAAATTAGATAGATAAATAAAATACATTATCAAAATTTCCGGGTTTTGCAGAATATTTCCGTGACGCACGCTCTGTCTGTGAACTGATGCTTCATGCCTATACCTCCCTCTTTGGTGCTCTGCCCCAGGGGTCCTGAGGATCATGATTTAAGCTACTTTGATAGAGGTCAAATACTGATGCTTAATGCAAAATATCAAGGCTCTACTCCTTCTGGGTCAGGAGGAGAAGATTTTTAAAGATTATTCAAAATTTCACTTCTTTTAGCTATATTTAAAGGGGACCACCTAGGGAACATTTCTTCCAAATTTGGTTCAAATTGACCCAGTGGTTTGGGAGGACATGTCGTTTAAAGAAATTGTTGACGGACAACGCACGACAGACAATGGGCGGATGCCGGACGAAAGGTGATCACAATACCTATGAATAAATCTGTCTCAAGGAAAGTCATGTTTTTACAAATAATCTTGACCTTAACCAGAGAAATACATTGAACAGTGAATAGACGTAATATTTGTATATCGAATTACTCAAAACATTTGTGGCAAAGTGGACTGTTATGTCTAACCTTCAAACAATCATCATTCGAAACTGTCCAGACACATAAATTAACAGTATTATTTCCACAATTTTTTTTCCTAATTAACCCATTACCAGACAGCAAAATTTTAGACTGGTCCAAATTGAAAGGACTTGCAGAAGACAATTTAAAGTTTATGAAATTTTAGGGTTTTTTCAACTTTTTGGATAGAAAACATTGTGTAAAATGCAGAAATTGCTTGTTACAAGCAATTTCTTCATTTTCCACAAAGTTTTCCAAAGCTTTTATTCTTAGGGACGTTTAATAGCGTCACTGAGTGGGAATGGGTTAAGAAGTTAATTGCATGTTATAAACCTCAGAAACCTATACTTGATAACAAATTCTGTTGGAAACAGCAGACACGTAAATGCGTTTGATTTCTTCCCCATTCCATTTGAAAAACTTTATGGTCATAGCCATATTTTAGGAAGAGAGAGTGTGACTACATGTTTTCATGGCTGGCCACCCCAGCCTTACTTCCACAATATGGCTTCCTTTGTAGAGTTTAATATGCAATTATCACCGCCAAACCAAGCCTTATGCTTCAAAGAAAGACAATCTACGACAAATACAATAAAAGAGCAAAACTTTATTATGCACAGTGTCTACAAGTCTATTTTCTTTCTTTTTTTCTTTCTTTGACAAAATGATTGAAAAAATACAAAATGAAAACAGAAAAAGATAGACCTCCCTCGCCTTGAATTCACAACTTAAAGAGCAGCAGGTCTACACCCTTACCACATCATAGATAATTGGTTTGTGAATCTTATACAAATCCATAGAAAGTATCTACCGTTATAAATGTTATTGACAATTAGTGGAATAAAACAAGAATCAGTTAAGTATGTAATTATGTAAATAGAGGTTATGGTCAATCAATAAAATCTGACTATAGAAATATCTCCTTGGTGATCAACCTATCTGTACATAGTTGAATACCTTCACTTCAAAATCCCAAATTAGCTCCCACAAGACCAAAATTATAGGTTTAAATCAAAGGACTGAAAGTCCTGAGAGCGTTTTGCTGGTTTATTAGTAGCCGCGCTCAATAATGCGAGCATGTTTCATCAATATGAGTAAGTAAATCGTAAGTAGGAGGAGCAGCTGGAGGATCGATAAGGATATAGTGGTGTGTGAACTACCAGGAATCCATGGTTAGGGGCTCCAGCCGCCCCGATATAATTGAAATACTATTAAAAGTTGCGTTAAACCCTTTTCAATTAATCATGACCCCTTACTGTTTACCAAAATCGCTATTTTGATTCAATCACAACGTTTTCTTCTTAAGTGCTTGAAAATTTATGGTTGTGTTGTAAAAGGTTAAGTGATAAAAGGTTAAGAAATCAAGGCTAACATTCAATTCTTTTTGCGTTGAGCATATTATTATCACAATTTAAGTACTACATGTCAGTTTCAAAATTTTTAGTCAAATTCGAGAGGTAAAAGGTGTTTTATTCGATGCGGTGAAATAGGCGCTTGAATCGCGACTATAACAGGGTTGTACCTAGTTACATATACTGTGTATAAGGGGTGTAAATTTGCTCGGTCCTGCCAGGTCAAAACACAAGCAGACAGTTTACATGTATTCGCTTACTCCACTAACCACTGACCTAGATTGTATCTTGAAACGCGAGGAAATTATTTCTCTCATTTTGAAAATTCATTAGACAATTTACTATGGATATATTAGCTCAAAGTTTTGAAACATTTTCCTGTATATTCATGACTTAAAGGAGGCTGTTGGGATTCAGAAAGTAAGTTTTTTCTTCATCAGCGATGAAACAAGATGGAGGCGATCACATAGATTTTCATTCGAAGTTCATGAGCATGCGTGGAAATGAGCGGGAATGCGTGAGAACTTGTTTCCGGTTGATCGATATGAAATACCGTTTTTTCCTAAAAAACGCAAAAAAGAGCACCATTTGCCGATTCCAATGCTCTGCTGTTCAAGGGCTTATATGGAGGAAAAACTTCTAATTAAAAAAAAGTGGCATACTTAATTCAAAACTACATTTAGTTGTCCCCCTTGATGATAATGAAAATATAAAATTCTGAGTTTCAAGTGAATGAGTCCAGTAATACCAGGGATCTTACAAAATGTCTAAATTTTTAGACGCGGAAGCCGGCAACAACTTGACTGTAGCAACACCTCTGGTTTTCTCCAATAACATTTGAGCTAATAGATGTACTGGTAATCATCATTTCCTGACTATTTTGTATATTCCTGACTTCTTTGATTATCTTAGTACCAAATTTTTTGGCTTATCAGAAGCTATGTTCAATAATGATGTCAACATGCCACCCATTGTATCACCATGATAAGAGCCAGTAAAGGCACACACATACACATAGTGCATTTTCACTATTTTTTTAAACTGAACATATATTTCCTGCCTAACGAATCACCAATGTGCCAAACAAAAATCATAAGTAGTTGGGCTAAAATCATCAACGATGAAGGCATAACTACAGAGTATTGAAACACGAACAATATCACCATTATTACCACAGTTTATAATGCATGCTTCTCATTTCATACCGAACTTACATGTTTATTCAAAATAACAAATAAACCTTTAATTAATTCTTGACGAAGATTTTGTACCCCGGCACAAATGACGACAAAACAACGTAAATGTATTACATGTAGCAAAGAAACATGAGAAACAAATCAAATTAACTGAATTTAAAACATTGAAAACTGATCCCTTTATGAGTCCTATAAAAGAATATCAAAACATTGAAAGATTCACTGAAAAATGAGGCTTTTCGACTCTCCTCAAGAAAAAAATATTGGGAAAACAGTAAGCAATAAGCAATTTCTTCATTTGCACAATGTTTTCTACTCCAAAAGATGAAAAAAAAATTCATTGGCTGAATATTGTTTTCTGCAATTCCTTTCAATTTGAACCCATCTAAAATGTTCCTGTCTGGTAATGGGTAAATATTTTAAGCCAAGTTTAATCTAAACCAGAATCCAAGTATGAAACAACTAAGGGCAATAACTCAAAAAATAAGCCAGGTAGAGATCCTTGATGAGATCTATCTACCCATGAAGTATAAAGATCAATGCTTATATTTAAGTTATGGTTCTTGTAAACTGCACTTCCCCTTGATGAAGTCTATCTACCCATGAAGTTTCATGATCATAGCTTATATACTTTTAGAGATATACTCCTGACAAAAACCAAGTATGAAAAACAACAAAGGGCAATAACTCAAAAAATAAGCCAGGTAAAGTTATGGTCCTTGTGCACTGCGCTTCTCCTTGATGAGATCTATCTACCCATGAAGTTTCATGATCATAGCTTATATACTTTTAGAGATATACTCCTGACAAGAACCAAGAATGAAAAACAAGCAATGACTCAAAAAATAAGCCAGGTAGAGTTATGGTTCTTGTGAACTGCACTTCCCCTTGATGAGATCTATCTACCCATGGAATTTCATGATCATAATTTATATACTTTAAGAGATATGCTCCTGACAAGATCCAAATATGTAAAAACAACAGAGGGCAATAAGTCAAAGAATAAGCCAGATAAAGTTATGGTTCTTGTGAACTGCACTTCCCCTTGATGAGATCTATCTACCAACGAAGTTTCATGATCGTAGCTTATATACTTTTAGAGATATACTCCTGACAAGATCCAAGTATGAAAAACAACAAAGGGCAATAACTCAAAATATTAGCCAGGTAGAGTTATGGTTCTTGTGCACTGTACTTCCCTTCATGAGATCTATCTACCCGTGAAGTTTCATAATCATAGCTTATATACTTTTAGAGACATACTCGGGACAAGAACCAAGTATGAAAAACAATAAAGGGCAATAACTCAAAAAATAAGCCAGGTAAAGTTATGGTTCTTGTGAACTGCACTTCCCCTTGATGAGATCTATCTATCCATGAAATTTCATGATCATAGCTTATATACTTTTGGAGATATGCTCCTGACAAGAACCTGTTATGAAAAACAGTAAAGGGCAATAACTTAAAAAATAAGCCAGATAGTTATGGTTCTTGTACACTGTACTTCCCCTTGATGAGATCTATCTACCTGTGGAATTTCATGATCATAGCTTACTTACTTTAATAGTTATACTCAGGACAAGATCCAAGTATGAAAAACAATAAAGGGCAATAACTCAAATATAAGCCAGGTAAAGTTATGGTTCTTGTGAACTGCACTTCCCCTTGATGAGATCTATCTACCCATGAAGTTTCATGATCATAGCTTATATACTTTTAGAGATATACTCCTGACAAGATCCAAGTATGAAAAACAACAAAGGACAAAATCTAAAAACATAAGCCAGGTAGAGTAATGGTTCTTGTAGACTGCACTTCCCCTTGTTGAGATCTATCTACCCATGAAGTTTCATGATCATAGCTTATATACTTTTACAGATATACTCCTGACAAGAACCAAGTATGAAAAACAACAAAGGGCAATAACTCAAAAAATAAGCCAGGTAAAGTTATGGTCTTTGTGCACTGGGCTTCTCCTTGATGTGATCTATCTACCAACGAAGTTTCATGATCATAGCTTATATACTTTTAGAGATATACTCCTGACAAGAACCAAGAATGAAAAACAACAAACAGCAATGACTCAAAAAATAAGCCAGGTAGAGTTATGGTTCTTGTGAACTGCACTTCCCCTTGATGAGGTCTATCTAACCATGAAGCGTCATGATCATAGCTTATATACTTTTAGAGATATACTTCTGACAAGAACCAAGTATGAAAAACAACAAAGGGCAATAACTCAAAAAATAAGCCAGGTAGAGTTATGTTTCTTGTAAACTGCACTTCCCCTTGATGAGATCTATCTACCCATGAAGTTTCACGATCATAGCTTATATACTTTTAGAGATATACTCCCGACAAGAACCAAGTATGAAAACAACAAAGGGCAAAAACTCAAAAAAATAAGCCAGGTAGAGTTATGGTTCTTGTGCACTGCACTTCCCTTTGATGATATCTATCTACCAATGAAGTTTCATGATCATAGCTTATATACTTTTAGAGATAAACTCCTGACAAGATCCAAGTATGAAAAACAACAAAGGGCAATAACTAAAAACATAAGCCAGGTAGAGTTATGGTTCTTGTAAGCTGCACTTCCCCTTGATGATATCTATCTACCCATGAAGTGTCATGATCATAGCTTATACACTTTTAGAGATATTCTACGGACAAGATCCAAGTATGAAAAACAATAAAGGGCAATAACTCAAAAAATAATACATTTAGGGATATGCTCCAGACAAAAAGTGCACGCCGCCTGCCGGACGCCCGGACACAACGGTTGATCCCATAATACGTCCCATTTTTCAACAGGTGCCATTTTTCAACGGGCGTAAAATTAAAAAGAAATACAGGTTCCAAAGAATCCATTAGTCTGCTAGTATTTACGAGTAGGAAATTCTTGAGGACAAGTAAAACCTCTGAGGCAGTTGTCCGCCCAGACAAGTGAAAATAAATCACTGAATAATCTATTTCAGGATGAATACTGATAGAAATACTCCAAAAACTACATTTTCGCAAATTGGTTGATGAAAGTTTGCAACAAGATAGCCTGATATAACCCTGTACCCAAACAACGTAAAATTAATCTGTTTTAAAGCAAATTATGATGCATATATTATAACAACAAATTTCATGCATTTTGTTTATAATTTTTGCGTATTTGTTGCATCAAATCACATTCTTTAAATCATATGTGATAACATATGTATACCAATATATTGGTTCACTTATCCGGATCATTTCACCAGTATTCAGGGCCCGGAATAAAAAGTTATTTGGACGTCTTAAATTTGTTATTTTTTTTTTTTTGTCTGAGCTCTAACAGCTGTTGTCAGATATAAGAAAAAATAATCGAGTACTGAATACCAAAAAATATTATTATAAACATGCTGTTCTTTTTAAAGGTAGGTATCAATGTTTTTTCATGTCACAGATTTCAATTATTCTTATTCCCTCTCATAAAGTATTTGAATACAATATTCTGAAAAGTAGTTTTGCAAAAATCAGGTCGCTTATAAGAGAAAAACAGGGTATTTTCCTAATAGTCTAAATAGGCTATTAATTTATTTTTAGATTAACCTGAGACAGTTGCAATCAATAAAGGGTCATTCACGTGAGAATAACTGTTGGAATCTCAGAATTAGGTTACATAAACATCAAACCAATCAAACCAATGTCATTGTCATCAGGAGTTATGTTTGCTGGCCAGTCATTAATTCTTTAAAGATCAGTCCAAAACTGTTGTAAGCATTATTACGAATATAAGCACTTACTGTAGTTTAGCACTAACCATTTGATGTGACATAATATATGATGTTGGTTGTTTTGCTAGTCAATTTGTTATCTTCCCTTGACTTTGGATCATATGCAAATGAGGTCATGCAATGTGGACAACCAAATTCCCTGATATCTATAAATAACCTGGAATTCTGCTGAACCTTTGCTATTTTACCACAAAAAGCCACTTTAAACCTATAAGATTACCGCCAAGTCATTTTCAGACTCAAATTTAAGTATCTTTTGACACTTGGCAATTTTTTCTTGTCTAGGTTTCAGAAACATGGATACCTCCCTTTAAGATCCCTAGGCTTATAGCAGGACGAGTGATAGTCTATGCCAGACAAGTAATTTTTTCAAGTTACTTGCCCTGCAGGACAAGTGCCATTTTTGGAATTCTTAATGGACCATGAAATATTTCTAATTGTTTGGAACAAGTAAGTAATTGATGTTTAACAAAATTTCATATTCTGGGATGGATAAAAAAAATGATCTGTATTTCTTAGTTAAGTAATTCTTAAAGGGATTGCCTTACAGGGAATAAAATACAAGATCTTTATTACTAATATGTGACACACATTGGAGTAATTATAGAACTATATATCATAATAAATAAATTCAGAAAAAACAAGAAATGAACTCCGAAAGACAGATCTAACAATTAGGAGTACAATGATTCGTAATAAGAATCCAATGAAATATTTACATGACTGGGGCTGGATCATATTTAAAATTTTGAATGATGTGGCTTTCCAAACTCCATAACTTGAATACAAACAAACTAGTTTCAAGAGGAAGGTTCTTTTGATTAAGTGAAAGGAAATTGCAGACAAATCATAATGTTTGAGTATATCCAAAATTTGCCACTATGGGTGAATCGCCCATACATTGGTGTTATCCGAATATATAGATAGATATATGAATAATCTTAAGCAGAAGTCAGTCCATGTATTTTAGACACATATTTAAATAAAAATGAAACATTAAAATACAGTTCAAGCTTTGAACAATACGAAAAAGTAATATACATGACAAATGAAAGTTATTTACAACGATTTTTCGTCGTCACAGACACGTGCTCGTCGTCTGCAATTTTTTTTTTTTTTGTCTAATTGGGAATCCAGTCTATCTTCTCGAATAACTACTTCCGTTCTGAATTTCAAGAGAAATGTTACGCCAGTTGTTATTTTGTAGGGTACCAATAACAAAAAACATGTAAGTCGATTTAAAACCCATTAAAATGTTGTATTTATCAACTTGAGCAAGATATTATTTGTCATTAGTGTTTATTATTAGCTCCACTTAAAAGCAGTTTTTTCGGACAACATACTATTCGGATAATATTTTTGTTATTTGTAAGTCTCTTTTGACGAAACAATAACTCATTACCATACCACAAAATATTAGACTGGTTCAAATTCAAACAAGTTGTAGACAATAATTACTTATTGATGGAATTTCGAAAATCTGTTTGGGGTGGACACTAACTTTGCTTCAATGGGTTCCCACAGGAAACCCTACTTGTTACTTCAGGGTTTCATCCAGATAATCAGGGATCCCTCCCTGATATACATTAACTCATTCACACACAATCCTACCTGTCTAAGCCCAACTTAAAGCAAAGCTTTGGAAAACATTGTGGAAAATGAAGAAATTGCTTGTTACAAGCAATTTCTACATTATCCACAACTTTTTCTACAAAAGCAAGCAAACAAAAAAATCAGGAGCATTAGTTGATACATTAAGATCTATTGTACTGGAGAAATATGGAAGGATCCTGACAGAATCCCTAGCCTGGGATTGCTGGGGTCCCTTCCAATGTTCAGGGATTCTTGGGATACCGGGACACTGTTAGTGTCAACCCCTGTCTGTATTGAGAAAGAAAACGTAGATACTGAAGAGATCACTTGTTAAAAGCACTTTCTTCATTTTCCACAATGTGTTGTTGTGTTGGAATGGATTTATTCAGAATTCAAATATACTTTCTAAATGTCCCTCTGCAGGTTTGATATTTTTATCCCAAAATATCATTTAATTCTACTTGGTGGTTTCAAGTTTTTTCTTCAGTAATTCGTTCCTGATAGTTATGTTTAAAAGAAAATAATATTTATATCTTTTATTTAAATTTGATCAACATACATGACCAAATGTTTAAATTTGATTTATCTACAATACTGAAAAGGTATGTAGTGTAGAATAAGATTTTCTGATGTTTTCTTTAAAAATTGATGCTTCTTGGTATACTTATGATTAATATGTAATGTACAAAGTAGTAAGCATCCAAACGTGTTTGTACATTATGAAGATTATGGATTGATGTCATAGATTATTAGACTTCTCTAATCTGTTGGAACTGATCAACTACTATAAAATTTCAGATTTCATTGAATTGCTTGTTTATGTGATTTCATTTTCCCCGGAAGGTTTTGGATCAATAAATAATCTCAGTTTACTCTGCTAGTATTCTTGGAGTCATGGGTTCCAGTCCAATGATAGGCACAATTCAAATGTGAAATGGTTGGAATTGTCACCCAAGGGGTCATTGGTGGCCATCTCGCCAATTATGATGTATATGTAGTTTCAAAAATCTTTTTTGGAGTTCTAGATATGCAGTTAACCCATTACCACATGGCAAATTTACACTGGTCCAAATTAAAAGAAGTTGACAAGTTATACTTTAAAAAAGTTATAGATTTTTGTCGAGCCCGCTTGCCGTGAGCAAGGCATAGTTGTCACTATGACAAGAAGGTGTATGTGCTTTAGTCCATTAGTTAGTCTGTCCGTCCATCAGAATTTGTCTGGACAATTACTCCTACATTTATGGATTTCAAAATAACTTTGCAATTATTCTCCATCATGAGTAGATGTGCCAATTTAAAGAATTTTTGCCATAGTTCAAATGTCAAGGTCACAGCTCAAGGTCAAACACTAAAATTCTGTTTGTCTGGTCAATTACTCCTACATTAATAGAAGGATTTCAAAATAACTTGGCACAATTATTCTCCATCATGAGTAGTTGTGCCGTTTGAAAGAATTTTTTGGATAGCTTCAAGTTCAAGGTCAAGCTCAAGGTCAAATACTAAAATTGTGCTTGTCCAGAGCATGATGCCTACAAAACTTTGTGGGCTGGACAGCATTTGTCCTGGGACAACCGTCTAGTTTCAAATTTATGGGTAAAAACATTGTGGAACATGGAGAAATTGTCAAAAAGTGTCATCGAGTGGGAATGGGTCAACAAATATTGTTCATTTTGCTCAAGGCCATAGAAAAAAATTACAGCTGTATGAAAAATATTGTAGGAAAAGAAAAAATGCTAAAGATATTGGACTTTATTGTATTTGGTCGACGGAGAGAAGTATTAACAGATTGTTAGAATTTTGTTAGAATTAAAGATAATTACAAGTTTGCGGAGATTTGCTAAATTCAAACATGAACACTAAACAAAATTTTCAAATTAATGTTCTTTTCTTTCAGAACCCAAGCTCCAAAGTTATCCTCATTATGTAAACCTATTTGCACCAAGAAGACAATATTTCCTGATAAAAATGAGCAACAGAAATATTCTCCTTTAGATGGTGGTCAGCCAACCGTATTAAAAAAGCTTATTCCCCTCTGTAAGGAGTTTATAAGAAGTTACAGTAGAGATACATACAAACCTAATGCTAGGAAGAGAATCAATAAACATGGACTTGAAAAGAGACTTTCATCGAGGTCACAGAGAGAGATTCTCGCTCGTAGATATGTGAAAGGAAGATGGACATTAACAACTTTTGATAGATTTAAAAATCATTTACCTGAGAAGAAACTTTCAAACTCAAAGCGGGTACAGCTTATGAATAAAAAGCATGGTTACAGATCAGTGGTGAAGAAACCCGAATATTTCACCTTTACCTCGTAATAATCTTGTATGTTTTTTATATAGAATGAAGGAAATCTACCCTTGGCAGAGTTCCAAATAGACAGTATTTGATGGATTCTTGCCCATAGATATTAATTCATCACACTATGACAAAATTTTCACCAGTTGAATATCAAAGAAGTTGCTAACAACTATTTTAGGCTGACAAAATCTTTGTTATATTTTAGCCCACCTGAGCAGAAAGTACTCTGGATGAACTGTTGTAATTGGTCGCTGTCCGGCATCTGGCCATTTGTCCATTTGTCTATCCGCCCATCAAGAATTACCAAAAAAATCTTCTCCTAAACTAACTATGGAATTTCAACCAAACTTCACAGAAATGTTCCTTATGTCATGCTCTTTCCAAATACTTCAAAGAATTAAATTTAATGAAGAACTTTGGTTGCCATGGCAAAGGAGTGATAAGAAAATAATTATAAAAAACCTCTCCTCCAAAACCATTAAACTTTGGTATTTGGTATTTGGTATGAATCATCGTCTATTGACCCTCTACCAAAATACTTCAAAAAATTACCATACTCTGAAAATTAACCCTTTTCTTTGCGATCCCTGATTACATAGGACTAAGGAAGGAAATATTTGAAAATCCTCTTCTCCAAAGGCATGAGGCCTGGAGCTTTGATATTTGGTGCGAATCATCACCTATTGACCCTCTTCGAAAGAACTTCAAAGAATTACTGTACTCTGAAAATTAGACCTTTTCTGTGCAATCCCTGATTTTAGATAGGTATAAAGAAGGAAATCTTTAAAAATCTTCTCCCAAACATTAGACCTAGGACTTTGATAATTGGTATAAATCATCATCTATTGACCCTCTGCCAAAAAACTGCTAAGAATTATAGTATCTTGATTAGCCCTTTTCTATTTGATCCCTGATTTTACATATAAATAAAGTAGATAATCTTTGAAAACCTTCTTCTCCAAAACCAGAAAACCTAGGGCTTTGATATTTGGTATGTATCAATGCTTATTGATCCGCTACCAAAATACTTCAAAGAATGACTCAACTCTGAAAATTAGCCCTATGTCATGGGACCTTGGATTTGCATAGGATTTAAGAAAATCTTTAAAAAGAACAATTCCCAAAATGTTGATGTAGAGTCATGGAAACCATAAATTACAAATAAAATATTTATGTACTTTGCAGACTTATTTGGCGTCATGTAAAGCGAAATATTTTTGCTTCTTTTCTTCTTGAACAGTCATTTTCATTACAAAATCATCTAAATCACCTTCTAACAAATAGTTGAAAGTATTACAGTTAGAAATTTGAAAAATGAGAGGCAAAATTTTTAGCTTGACTATTCAAAGAATAGCCCCCTATTCTGGTCACTTGGGCATCTGCATCTTTGGTTAAACCTTAGGTGCAAGTGTCATATATCAGCTTCTATTACTCTGAAACTTTTCACATGTTTTTGTTTCAATAATATCAGCCTCTAGATACAGAATACTCTAACAATCATTTTAGTGGAGTTTTAACCCTTTTCGGACTTAGAAATTCTACGTAACCCTTTTTGGACTGAGAAATTCTTTGATGAACCATAATGTGCAACTGTCATATGTCTTTAATAACTATCTTTCTACCTGTGCTATTGCTATGAAACTTTGCATATGTTTTAGTGACAATAATATCAGCCTCTAGACAAAGAGCCATCACTCTGACATTCATTTTAGTGGAATTTAACACTTTTCAGACTTAGAAATTCTTGGTTAAACCTTTTTTGCAACTGTCATATATCTTAAATAACCCTCTTTCTACAGATGCTTTTGCTTTGAAACTTTTTACATGTTTTGTGACAATAATATCAGCCTCTAGACACAGATTCATTACTCTGACATTCATTTCAGTGGAATTTTAAGCCCTTTTGGACTTAAAAATTCTTGGTTAAAGTTTACATGCAACTGTCATTATCTTTAATAACTCTCTTTCTACTAATGTTATTGCTTTGAAACACGGCACATGTTTTTGTGATCATCATATCATTTTCTAGGCAAAGATTGATTACTATAACATTTATTATAGTGGAGTTTAACCCTTTCGGATTTAGAAATTCTTGTTTGACTTAAAATTTTAATTGAAAGATTTTTTATTTCTATTACTACTTAGGTATTATGCCTATTGTTGACATTGAATTGCTGTTACTATCCAGCACTCAGAATAGTTGAGGGTTGTTGTCCTCTGACAGCACTTGTTTAGCTCAACTGAACAAGGTGAACTGTTTTGATCGGTCATTGTCTGTTATCCGCCGGTCCTCAATTTCTTCTCTAGAAATCTCCTAAATCAGTAAGCTGATCATGCTGTAACTTTGCAGGAATATTAACTGGGATTTTAATATAAACATTGTGCCTAAAATAGTATTGAAGTAACATACATATGCTACAATTTGAGGATCATTAAAGGGTTAGATATTACCTTGACTTTGGACATAATCATCACCGTCATTATAATGTGTTTTGTAGAGAAGTTACTACATATTTTGATATCCATCAATTAACCCATTCCCACACAAGCCCTCCTTTTTACGCCCTTTCAGAAAAAAGCTTTAGAAAACATTGTGGAAAATGAAGAAATTGCTTGTATCAAGCAATTTCTTCATTATCCACAATGTTTTCTATCCCAAAAGACAAAAGAATTTGAAATTCAATCATTTTCAAATTATCGTCTGCAGCTTCCTTCAATTTGGACCAGTCTAAAAATTTGCTGTGTGGGAATGGGTTAATGTAGAAGGTGTGCTCAGGACAAGAATTGGACTCACACACTAACACACGCATGTATGTACTCCCACAAGAACGACGTGTCTGCTGGCATTAAATGGCAGGGTATAAAATCATTGTGAGCACAGGAGAAATTGCTTGTTACATTTTCTATCCTATTTGGCACTTTTCATATTTCTCATTTCAAAGCACGTCAAAATGTGCAATCTCTTTCAATTTGATCCAGTCTAATATTCTGTTGTCTGGTTATGAAGAAGAAGAGAAGTGTTAATTTTAGATAGGTAGACAGAAAGAGTTAGTAAAACAACAAGAGAAACACATGTGGATGCCAATACTCAGCAGTTCGAGTGCTTGATAGTGGGTAAAACTTCTACACTGGAAAAGGGTATAACTTATACAAGAGGGCCGTTGGCCCTGGGGTGCTCACCTGAGATAAAGGCTCTTTTTCTTTCAACAGTTTAATTTCGCGTTAAGGTTAGGATTATGATACAAGTGGTCCATACTTGCATATAAAGACTTTGTACCAGGGGATCCAAAAGTCTAAATTACAAATTCCAAGGCTTTAGGGCAAATTTGAAAGAAGGAATTAACCTTTTCCTCGCACTTGATCCATGGGTTATCATTTCAGAAATAAGAAAGAAGTCTGTGAACCGAAGCTTCATGCCTATAACCCCCTCTCCCAGGAATTCGCTCCTCGGGACCCGAGGATCATGATTTTAGCTGTTTTGTAAGGGGTCAATACACTGATGTTTCATGCAAAATATCAAGGCTCTACACCATCTTTGTCAGGAGGAGAAGATTTTACAGATTATTTGAAAATTTCTCTTCTGTTGCAATGGCAGCCAGAGTTTTAAATGGATTTCAATTCTTTTAGCTATTTTAAAAGGAGACACCTAAGGAACATTTCTGCCAAATTTGGTTTAAATTGGCCCAGTGGTTTGGGAGGAGATATCATCTAAAATTCGTTCTTAATTGTCTATTTAAACCCCATCCCCATGTGCCTCGCCCCTGGGAACCCAAGGATCATGATATTAGCTGTTTTGAAAGAGGTCAATATACTGATGCTTCATGCAAAATATAATGGCTCTATGCATTCTGGGTCGGGGGGAGATTTTTAAAATTATTCTTAAATTTCACTCTTGTTGCCATGGAAACCAGAGTTTTAACAAATTTTAATTCTTTTAGCTTTTTAGTTCCACTGGCCGAAGGCCAGAGAGTTATTGTTATGGCGTTGTCCGTTGTCAGTGCGTCCAGTACTTAAATTGTTCAAGAATTTTTGTTTGACCCCCCAAATTTGGGGGTAGCAAATTTTCGTTTTAAAATCTTTAAAAATCTTCTCCTCTCATTTGGCCGAATTAAATTAAACTTGGCATGGATGTTCCTTGAGTGACCCTCTACTTAAATTGTTCAAGAAATTTTATTTGATCCCGCCCCAATATGGGCGTGGCAGGGCGGGGCTTATTTTACCTTTTTAAAATTTTTAAAAATCATCTCCTCTCAAACCATTTGGCCGATTTCATTGAAACTTGGCATGAATGTTCCATGAGTGACCCTCTACTTAAATTACTCAAGAAAATCTGTTTGATCCCCAAATATTGGCGTGGCGGGGGGGGGGGAAGCTTATTTTCAGTTTAAAATCTTTTAAAAATCTTTGCCTCCCAAACCATTTGACCAATCTCAACATTACTTGGCATGAATGTTCCTTGGGTGACCCTTTACTTGAATTGTTCATGAAAGTTTGAACGCACCCTAAATTTGGCATGGCAGGGCGGGGCTTTTTTTTTTTACTCTGAAATCTAAAAAAAATTCTACTTCCAACTCATTTTACCAAATTTCAATGAAACTTGGTATCAATATTCCTTAGGTGACCCTTTACTCAAATTTTTCATGAAATTTTGATGGGTCCATAAATATGAGCTTGGCAAAGCGTGGCCAATTTTCACTTTGAAAACTTATAAAATCTTCTCCCTATTGATTGGACTAATTTCAATGAATCTTGGTATGAATGTTCCATGGATAACCCTTTACTTAAATTATTCCTGAAAATGTGTTTAGAATAGTTTAGTTGTTGCAATCACCTAAATGTTGGTATTGTTGGTAAAGGGTATGCAGGTTAGGGGTAATTTTCTATTTTGGTAGAATTTGGGTCAGACCCAGTAAACCATCACAAAATAGTTGAAAAGAGACCTCAAAATGCTGTTTTCAGTCAGAGTGAGCTTTATTTAGTAGAATTATTAATTTATTACTTCTAAACATGTAAATGCAAAGAGATGAAAATATTGTGCAAGTTTACATGTGTAGGAATATCTGAATAGGTACATTTTCTAGAACATTGATCAAAGGGAGATAAATGCATCTTATGAAGCTATAGAATTATTTCTTATTACTTCCCTTACAGATTTGTATATTCCAAATACCTAACAAAATCATTTTTTGATGGACAATAATTTATGAAAAACATTGTAGCTAAAATTAGTCTGTTGTAATTTGTTGCAATTCAGATTAAAAGAAAACCAAAATTTTCAGGTTATGGGAGAAATATATTTATTTAACACTTTTGAGTTAAATGCTATTGTCATGGCGCTGTCTGTCGCGCTTGTGTTATCAGTGGGTGCGTCCATCCGTGGGTAAACTTTCTTTAAACATCTTCTTCTGCCAAACCAATGTACAGGTTTCAAAAAAACTTGTTAGATATGTTCCTTGTGTAACCCTTCTTTTAAATTGTTCAAGAAATTTTCAATGCCGGTGTGGCATTCTTAGCTCACCTGACACTTCATCATATGATCTATTGTGATAAGCCTTTGTCCAGCATCTACAAGCATTGATCTGAAATTACAGACTTTAAATCTGGAGATGGTAAAGCCAGTGGAGTTATAAGGCCCTCTTGGGCCTCTTGTTTAAAAGGGGACCACCTAAGAAACATTTCTGCCAAATTTGGTTCAAACTGGCCCAATAGTTTGGGAGGAGATGTCATTTAAAAATTGTTCTTTATTTCTTTGTAAACCTCACCCAATCGGGCTCCAACCCTGGGGACCAGAGGATAATGATTTTAGCTTTATTGAAAGAGGTCAATATACTGATGCTTCATACAAAATATCAAGGCTCTACGCCTTCTGGGTCAGAAGGAGATGATTTTTTAAGATTATTTCAAATTTCACTTTTGTAGCCATGGCAACTAGAGTTTTTAACGGACTTCAATTCATTTGGCATATTTTAAAGGGGACCAGCTAAGGAACATCTCTGCCAAATTTGGTGCAAATTGGCCCAGTAGTTTGAGAGGAGATGTCATTTAAAAATTGTTCTTTATTTCTTATAAACCCCCCCCCTTGGGGCTCTGCCCCTGGGGACCCGAGGATCATGATTTAAACTATTTTTGAAAGAGGTCATTATACTGGTGCTTCATGCAAAATTTCAAGGCTCTACAATATCTTGGTCAGGAGGAGAAGAAGATTTCTGAAGATTATTTTGAAATTTCACTCTTGTTGCCATGGCAACCAGAGATTCTAAAGGATTTCAATTCATTTAGCTATTTTAAAAGAGGACCATCCCCGGAACATTTCTGCCAAATTTGGTTCAAATTGGCCCAGTAGTTTGGAAGAGATTTTGTTTAAAAAAAATTGTTGTCGGATGCCGGCCAGACGCCAGAGGAAAGGTGATCACAATAGCTCACTTGAGCACTTCGTCCTCAGGTGAGCTAAAAAGAAGAGGATCATGATGGTCCTATATTGCTCACCTGAGTATGATGGCTCAAGGCTTTATGGTATATACAAAATATCAAAGCTCCACTCCTATCAGCTTTGGAGAAGACTTTTACAGATCCCATTACATAGGACTAGTTTTAAAAGTGCTGCAATTCTTTGAAGCATTTTGGTAGATGGTCAATAGGCATTGATGCACACAAAATACCAAAGCTCTACACCTTATAGTTTAAGAGTAGATTTTCAAAGAATTCCTTCTTTCTTCCTATCTATCATCAGGGATCACAAGGAAAAGTAATAATTTACAGAGTATGATAATTCTTTGAAGTATTTTGGTAGAGGGTCAATAGGCATTGATACATACCAAATATTAAAGCTCTAATCCTTATTGTTTTGGAGAAGATTTTCAAAGATTATCTACTTTAATCACAAGTAAAACCAGGAATTGCAAAGACAAAGGCTAATTTTCAGAGTATGGTAATTTTTAGCTCTACTGGCCAAAGGCCACTAGAGCTATAGCGATGGCTTTTTCCCGTCCAGCGTCTGTGCGTCCGTCCGTTAAACTTTTCCTTGTTTACGCGATAAAGTCCACAGTTTTCATCGGATTCTCTTCAAACTTTCACAGAATGATTGTACCATCATAAGGATCGTTCCTTTCAAAATTGGGTCAGATCCGTCAAGAAACACAGGAAAAGGGGCCTAATAAAAACTTAATTAAAAAATCTTCATTTGCGCGATAATGTCCACAGTTTTCATTGGATTCTCTTCAAACTTTCACAGAATGATTGTACCAACATAAGGATCACTCCTTTCGAAAATGGGTATGATCCGTCAAGAAACACGGGAAAAGGGGCCTTATGAAAATTCAATTAAAAATCCTCGTTTACATGATAGAGTCCACAGTTTTCATTGGATTCTCTTCAAACTTTCTCAGAATGATTGTACCATCATAAGGATCATTCCTTTAGAAAATGGGTATGATCCGTCAAGAAACACAGGAAAAGGGGCCTTATGAAAATTTAATTAAAAAATCCTTGTTTACGTGATAAAGTCAACAGTTTTCATCGGATTCTCTTCAAACTTTCACAGAATGATTGTACCAACATAAGGATTGTTCCTTTCGAAAATGGGTATGATCCGTCAAGAAACACAGGAAAAGGGGCCTTATGAAAATACAATTTAAAATCCTTGTTTATGTGATAGAGTCCACAGTTTTCATTGGATTCTCTTCAAACATTCTCAGAATGATTGTACCAACATAAGGATCTTCCTTTCGAAAATTGGTATGATCCGTCAAGAATCACGGGAAAAGGGGCCCGATTAAAACTGGATTGAAAAAATCCTTGTTTACGAGATAGAATCCACAGTTTTCATCAGATTATCTTCAAACTTTCACAGAATGATTGTACCAACATAAGGATCATTCCTTTCGAAATTTGGTATGATCTGTCAAGAAACATGGGAAAAGAGGCCTTACGAAAATTTAATCAAAATTCCATTATTAATCCTCGTTTACGCGATAGAGTCCACAATTTTCATTGGATTCTCTCTGCCTTAAGAAATGTTTAATAAAAAATTCTCATTAATAATCTAGAGCCAACAAGTAAAAACGGAATCTCTTCAAACTTTCACAGAGTGATTGTACCATCATAAGGATTGTACCTTTTGGAATCAGATATGATTCCTCAAGAAACATAGGAAAAGGGGCCTTATTAAAATTTAATTCAAAGATCTTTGTTAACACTCTAGAGTTCACAGTTTTCATCTGATTGACTTCAAAATTTCACAGAATGATTGTACCATTATAAGAATTGTTCATTTCAAAATTTGGTATGATCAGTCAAGGACCACGGGAAAAAGGGGCCCGATTAAAACTGGATTAAAAAAGTCCTCGTAAACACAATAGAGTCCATAGTTTTCAACAAATTCTCTTCAAACATTCCCAGAATGATTATTACATTAAATGGATTGTTCCTTTCAGAAGTAGGTTTGATCCATCAAGTTTCATGGGAAAAGGGGCCATATGAAAATTTAATAAAAAAAATCTTAGTTAACACGTAATGGCCCTAGATTTCACCTGATTGACTTCAAACTTTCACATAATGATTGTACCATCATAAGGATTGTTCCTTTCAAATTGGGTCTGATCCATTGAGAAACATAGGAAAAGGGGCCTTAGGAAAATTCAATTGAAAAAATCTTAATTAATGCTTGTAAGTCCACAGATGAGATTTTCTCTGAAAAGACAATAATTCCCGATCTTATTGATGCGGGGCATTAAAAAACAATAAAGCTGATTTATCCTTTGACTGTAGGAGAAAGATGTGTACATTAGATATAGACAGACAGATTATTGTGAAAATACTTTATTGCACATAAAGAAAATGCAAATAGCATATCAACTAGCAAGTGAATAAAATAATTGAAACATTCACCAGTTTGGTTCTAGTTTCTTGCTACTTTAATGGAAAGCTTGGATACAATTTTGTTTACAGATAAACCATCAGCAGTATTGATAAGGATCAATCTGCTTACCCTTAAGCCCATTACCACACAATCCAGCATTTGACATCTTGTTCAAAATTGGCTGAAACAAGAAAATTTAACCCCTTTACACCAGGGTTTTAATTCCATGACATACATTTCTGTTAAACCAGTTACCAGATGAGAGAATTTTAGACTGGTCCAAATTGAAAGAGGTTGCAGATGACAATTCAAAGTTTATGAAATTTTAGATATTTTCACCTTTCTTGTTACAAGAAATTCCTTCATTTTACAAAATATTTTCCAAATTTGTTTTATTGTGGGGCATCAAAAAATGTCACTTTGTTGGAATGGATTAAACTATGATTTTGAACCAGTATTGATTTTTGGCATACATTGTAAAGGATTATTTCAACCAAAGTCTATGCTGCCTGAAGTGCATCTGATCCCATTACCAGATTATCCAACTTGAAAGAAGTTGATAACAACTATTTTTAAGTCATTGAAATTACTAAACATTTGTTGCTTTTGGTAGAAAGCATTGTGGAAAATGAAGAAATTGCTTGTAATAAGCAATTTCTTCATTTTCCACACTGTTTTCCAAAGCCTCTTTTCTTAGGGAGTATCAAAAAGCATTATCATGTGGGAATGGATTAACCAATTGTTCACTTTGATAAGAATTTTGTAATGTTTGCAAACCATACAAAAAATCTGTTTTTTTTACTTTAAAGTCACATGACAATTACAAAACTGAGTCTCAATCAGATGGAGATTTATTACTGATTTCAATGATTGGCACATGAAATAGACTTAACTCATTACAAGAGATCACAATTTTAGACTCGTCCAAATTGAAAGAAGTTGCAGACTACAATTTTCAGCTGATTTAAATTTAGAATTTTTTGGTAAGAAACATTTAGATAATAAAGAAATTGTTTGTAATAAGCACCATACATGTGATATCTCCCGGTCTCGTCATATTCTCCCGATATTTCATTTGCTCTCACAATTGACCGATCCAGTAATCAATTCTCCCGATCTCTAGAAAAATTCAGATGAAAAAAAGAGTCCAGATTTTGCCATTTGTGAGCAGCTAATAGTCGTCGGGCAAAGGGTGGTCTCGCGGAAAAATTTTTGATTGCCAACTTGTATATTCCCTTCAGAGTGCATCCAGTCGTATTGTATTATTGATTTTTGCTAGAATACTTATACACCCTGACTGTCCAGCAGTAAGGTTCAATAGTTTGACCCTGATTCCATTACATGACCTTTGATTCCATTACAATTTTATACACCACATCAGTCATAATAGCGAATTTGGGTTATATTGCAGTAATTCCTTCATGTACTCGACTCAAATATATATGTACTTTCATATTTTTACAAAGTGATTTTTTAAACATTCGCACATAAAATAATTAGTTAAGGTGGTTAGATAGACCCTGTTATCAGCATACCAAATATAAAGTACTCTAGAATATCAATGTGTTACCAGAAAAAGTACAGCGCTAAGGTCCTATGTCACATTGATAAGTGTTTTAAGATACAATTAAAATTTGTGGAAGAATAAGGTGAGTTGAAAGGTTCCATGCATCGCCATGGAGATGTCCCGATTTCCCCATCTCGACGCTCTGGAAGATTTGGACAAAAGTCAAGATTTACCTTTACTCTATTTCGACTATGTATTCTGAAATCCATCTACCGGTTACTGAGAAGAAGATTTTCAAAGCTTTCACTAAATATGGAAATTAGCCCTGCCCATTAAAGTCTTGTTTTTCATCCGATCAAAATCCTATGAAGGAATTTGATAAAGGGTCACCCAAGGATCATTTCTGTGAAATTTGGTTGAAATCCATCCACCTGTCTCTGAGAAGAAGATTTTCAAAGCTTTCACCATATATGGCAATTATCTCCCCCCATTAAAGCCATGTTTTTCATCCGAACAAAATTCTTTGAAGGAATCTGATAGAGGGTCACCCAAGGATCATTTCTGTGAAATTTGGTTGAAATCTGTTCAGTACTTTCAAAGGAAAAATTTTCAAAGTAAAAGTTTACTGACGGGCGGATAACTGGATGCACGACGGACACAACACCATGACAATAGGTCTCTTGCTTTCAGCCAGTGGAGCTAACAACAACACCCTGATTAATTAAAAATGCAAGAATAATGGCAAGTTTGTTACATTTTAAGCAACTCTTAACGCATGCTGAATTTCCCAGTTTGGGACTCCAATCTCCCTACCAAATCTTTCAAATCTCCCATGTATGATAAGCAGTTTCTTCATTAGTTAAAATGTTATGGGCAATTTTTCTTTTCTAACACTGTTTTCCATAACTATGTCTTTCTTTAGCTCATAAAAACTTAGTATTGTCTGGTAGTGGGTCATAGGAATGCATTATGGGGGAAAAAAGAAAATTCTCATCATAAACTTTTTCCCCCCAACATAAATGCCTATCTTTTAAGATAATTACCATTGTATCATATTTACTTTATCTTTAGACTGCAATCTCTTTTGATTTGGACCTGTCTAGAAATTTAATCCTTGGGATAAGGTTAAACCATTCCTACACAATGACGCTTTTTGACGCCCCTAAAAATAAAAGCTTGAGAAAACATTGTGGAAATGAAGAAATTACTTGTTACAAGCAATTTCTTCATTACCCATAATGTTTTTCTACCTCAAAATACAGAAAAATATCAAATTTGATCAACTATAAATCACTGTCTGCAACATCTCTGAATTTGGACTAGCCAAAATTTTGTCATCTGGTAATGGGTAAATATAATTTTCACCCTACATTCTTATTTTTACCCATACAACATTGATAATCTACCAATGAAGAGCTTACATAAAATTACATAGTTGTGCTGCCAATAAACAATGGTAAAATAAACACTAACATCATAACAATCATATTCATATAGTGTATTTTTGAGTCAATGAGCATATTCACCTTGTAGAGTAAAAGCATGGAATAAAACATTGTTCCCCCTATAATTACCCCTACAATAACCACATAATTCTACTACAGTGAAATGTGTATCTTTTGAAAACAGTGTGGGTAAAGGAGATTTTGCCTGTCACAAGCATTTTCTTCTGTTCTCAAAATGTTTTCTAC
This sequence comes from Fragum fragum, assembly GCA_946902895.1. Lineage (NCBI taxonomy): Eukaryota > Metazoa > Mollusca > Bivalvia > Cardiida > Cardiidae > Fragum > Fragum fragum. The sequence goes on along the minus strand of OX336370.1, from coordinate 8,295,174 downwards.
CCTGTTTCAAAGTAAAAGCCCTTTAATCCATTACCAGACAGCAAAATTTTAGACTTTTCCAATTTGAAAGGAGTTGCAGAGGACAATTAACAGTTTTAGGAATTCTAGATTTTTTCAAACTTCTGAGTAGAAAATATTGTGTAAAATGAAGAAATTGCTTAACTTAAACAATTTCTTCATTTAACATTATGTTTTCCCAATTGTTTTCTTTGAGGGGCGTCCAAAAATGTCACTGAGTCGGAATGGGTTAAATTGTTGACTGCAATTTCTTTCAAATTGAACCATACTCAAAATTTTAACACATTACCAGATGACAAAATTTTAGACAGGACCAAATTGAAAGAAGTTGCAGACAATAATTTTTTGTCAATTCTTAAAAATCCCACTATGCCGGGGTCGGAAAATTATCATTATCTTTATCCACAATGTTTTCAAAAGATTTTTTCTTGACGGAAAAGGGGGGAGTCAAAATACATCATTGTGAGATAATGGGTTAATGCTTTGTAATAGGTGCATCTAGTAAATCAGAATAAGAATTCAGCCAATCAGAATTGAAAGCAATACGATTTAAATGTAAAGAAGCTGTAACACAGAGATGTTGATTGAAAGCAACACTAAACCATCCGAAATTCGTGATAGAAACAACAGTTTAAAGTTGAAATAGTATAAAACCCCTTTCCAGTTAATATCACATTTTGCCCACTACCAGATAACAGAATTTTACAACAGTCCAAATTCAAAAAAAAGTTGTAGATGAAACTTTTAGTGGATTTTGAAAATCTTTGCTTTTGGGGTAAAAAAATTGTGGACAATGAAGAAATTGCTTGTTACAAGCATTTTCTTAATCATCCACAGTGCTTTCCAAAACTTTTGTCTTGCTGTGTTTACAAGCAGGATGGTGTGAAAATGGGTTGTCTTTGCTAGGGGTGTTGAATTATTTACATGTACAAAGTATTGAATCTGATTAGCATAAGAATGTACATTTTGAACACAAAAACTTCCACTGAAAAACTTTCATTAATTTATTATATCAGATTTGCAAATCTTTGCCTGAGAGTTGAATTTTGACTTAATAGTGCAGTTTCAAAGCAATAGCTGTCAAAACTCTAATACCCTTTCAATTTTCTAGCTGAGACGATGATCCTATGGATAGAGACAATAAGAGCATACCATGTAGATGCCAAAGCTTGGCTTTTCAAGCGCTGGATAATGGGTGAAATTTTTAAGTAAAAAAATGGCATCATTTGTTTAACCCATCACCAGCAGCAAAATTTTTGAAAGAGGTTGCAGACAACAATTTAATGTTTATGAAATTTTGGATTTTTTCAACTTTCAGGGTAGAAAACATTGTGGTAAATGATGAAATTGCTTGTAACAAGCAATTTCTTCATTTTTCCCATTGTTTTCTAAAGCTTTTTTCCTTGGGGGCGTGTAAAGGCATCACTGAGTGCATTTAAAATGCATTTAGAGTTTTCCTTTTTGTTGGTATAACTTGCTCATTAGATAGTGCAGATATATTCTGAGTTTCAAGTGAATGCTAAAGTTTTCGGATGTCCATGACCCTGATCACAGCCTGGCTATAGCAATACCTCAGGTTTTCTATAAAAACAGCCAAGCTAATAATAGTGTATGATCACAATGTAAGTCGTTTAGCAATTTTGGTGTAGACGCCAGCTTTCTAGATTGCACTTGCACAAACTTCAGAATTTTGACAAGACTGTTGGAACAGACACCTCTGAATTTTCATGTTTATACACAATTATTTGGGTGAGAAGAAAATGGCATAAATTTTTGAAGTTTACATTAACACGTACAATTGTATCAGGAAAATGTTATCATCATTTTTACCCATTACCAGACGACAAAATTTTAGACAGGTCCAAATTGAAAGGGATTACAGACAACAATTTTAATCTTAGGAAATTTAAAATTTTTCAAACTTTCTAGGTAGAAAACATTGTGTATAATGAATAAATTGCTTTTCACAAGCAATTTCTTCATTTTACACAATATTTTCCCAATCATTTATCTTGAGGGGCGTCTAAAAGCGTCACAGTGTGGGAATGGGTTAATACAATGAGAGCACAAATTAGGGGATTGCTGGTTGTACCCACTGATCTCTAATATGGTAATGTAAGGTATCAACAACAATATTTCGTAAAATACATGTACATGATAAGGGACGTGAAAATGAAAGATCTAAATGAAGGATTTGATTGGTCAACTGATATTTTGATTGACAGTAAGGATCCTTTAATTGATAACACACCATATGTCGTCTGTGTTTGAGCAAAATGTTGTAACTACAGCGATATTAAAGCTGTAGTTAAGATATTTTGCTTGCGCACCACCAATACATGTCATTTTCTTCAACGATATTGATAATGCTATAAGGCACTATATTTTTTTACTTTGTTTGGGGCACATATTCAAACTACATACAGGTTTTGATTTGTTTTTATAGTCCTTTACCAGTTGAAAAAACTTAAGTGTGGTTGAAAAGGGGCTTATGACATTTTAATTCAGTATTAAATCATAAAACCCTGATACCATATGCTAGTCAAACACACAAAGTTAAACATTTTGTAGAAAATTTAATCAAAATATGTCAAAAATAGCAGTAGTTCTACACAAAATAATTTTGACAGTTTGCCTCTTTTTTCCATGAAGCAGCATTGAATCGCAAAAAGCTGATTATATGCACTAGTTCACTTGAATACAAACATTTGGTGAAAAATTCATCAAAATCTGTAAAGAAATGTAGGAGTAGTTTTGCACATAAGGTAAAGCAGACCACCCACAATTCCCCAATTTATTTACCAGTCTTTTCTTTCCAAAATCCTGGTTAACAGGCGCCATATAGGAAACAAGAGGAACATGATGGTTCTAAATCACTCTCCTGAGGCATCTGCAAATTACAGTTCTTTTTGTCTGAAAAAGACACAGCCTGGGCCAAATAAATAAAACAGTATATTCTAGTACATTCTAGTTCATAAAAACACAAACTGCATCAGAGTGGGTTTACCAATATAAAACAAAGATATTGGTTTCAAATACAGATGCTTGTATTGCAATTTCTCTTGAGATTTTCTTTGTGATGTTTGCTGTTGAAAGCAACTTTCTAAAAATCTTGTATAAGGTAAGGGGTTAAAATTATTTATACCTATACAGAGCTACAGACAGCACAGAGACAATCTTAACTCCTTGTCATGCTAATCCTGGGATACTCCTGTTTCGACACGAGGTATAGACAAAGATCAAACTGGTGTATATGTGCAGCCATATCTTCCTCTACACTAGGGCTCCGGAAATTTGGAAATTTAAATCAGTCTGGGACAATGCCCCCCTGGCAAAAATGAATACAGCCCCCCCCCCCGGCAAAAAAGAATACCCCCGCGTTTTTCACCTTGCGCGTACGTAAAAGGGATCATCATTCATTCAGTAGTTGCCTTCTTTTCCAGTCTTCAACACGTGGAAGATAGATGAAAACAACTGACAGATCCTACTTTCATTTAGTTTTTGAAAATTCGGCAGTGTATAAATTGCAATTCCGGCAAAAAGAACGCCCCCCCCCTTCCCCGAGTACCGCCAATCTAATTATAGTAATGACATCACAAAAATGTCGAGTCAGTCCATTCTACTCCATGGGATTGCAGAGTCGTGACGTACATCAAAAAGACAGACAAGACAAACTCCAGTGGGTCGTCAATGTGTTGCACTACTTTCCCATAGTAGAATTTGTGTGCAAATCTCTGTCATTTATGAATTGTAGTTGATTTGCGATTTATTATTCGGACGGTTTCCATCCCTGGAGTAAGATTTCATGATTCGTGGTTTCTTTAATTTCATTGACGGAACAAGCGATATTACTAAGCAGTCGTTTTCGTTTATATTCAAATTATCTTCATCTGTGGATTTCTACTTATTGTTTGAATTCTATCGACTACATGTTTCTTAGGGTGAATGAAAAACTAGAAAACATTAATGACGTGACTTTTTTATACAAATTTCAAACTAGGTCTCACGCCCTTACTTGTGACACATTAATTTCATAAAAGCCTGTGCTGAGCTATTCCGACTTCATGCGAACGGTAAAGAAGTCTGTTCATGTCTCGATTTATATACACATTCCATATTTGATTATAGTAAAAGAAATTTGTTTCACAAGCAACGGCAATCTAAATTGAGGCAGTATTAGATGTCCATTCTGATAAGACTTCTAACGTGTGTAGTCAAACTGATTCTCTATTGCAAATAGTTTACAAATCTCGATACCCGAAGTTCGGTCAAGCATGAAAATGTGTCTGACTGCAATTTAGGTCCATGTGCGGATGGGCACTTGACTGGCCGGCGGCAAAACTAAGTATTGATTTTTGGCACTTTTGTTAATCCTTTAATCTGCAGGTAACGTGTGAAACCCTTGAATTCTTTCATTTTCAAGTGGATTTTGATAGATGGTGGGCGAGTTTATCTATATTTCAATGTGAAATTTAATGAAAATTTCGGACTGATTTTTGGTGTTATTTTTGGGATTCCAATTGGTCTGGCAATTCAAAATTTGGTCCAGACCGGCAATTTATCGGATTTCCGGAGCCCTGATCTACACCACTTGTTTGTCTCATCCAAGTTAGTAATTTATAAAAAAATAATTTTCAAAAGAATTAATGACCCATAACTAGTTCTTTCAGCCCTTTGAATTGAATGTAATTCTAGGAAGGATTTTATTAAGCATGACAAGGGTTAATTCATCAATTGACCAATAGCGGATGTCAATAAAAGAATCAATTGACCAACCAAATGAATTTTTACTCTGACATTCACCAACTTCTTTGTGAAGCTTTTTTGTTGGCAGTGTAATTGTCAAAACTACAGCTTCAATAAACTGTAGTTACAACATTAAGGTTGCCACCCAACAACTAAACATTTTCGTTAATGAAGCTGTTTATTATTGAAGTAGATAAAAAATTCCCGTCGGAGTCAGGGGTTGTGGCCACCAGAATCAGTTGGCAGGGCCAGCTATCAGTCAACTATGCTATAATAAACCCTTGTTATTACTCTTGAATAATCAAAACACTACAGTTCAAATGATTCAGGGTTTGGCAAAGAATCAATTCCACTGGTCTAATTTGAAACTAGTTGCAGACAACAATTTAAAGTTTATGAAATTTCAAATTTTTTCAACTTTCTGGGTAGAAAACATTGTGAAAAATTCAGAAATTGCTTGGCTCAAGCAATTTCTTCATTTACACATTTTTTTTGCTCATTTTTTTTCTTGAGGGCCTCAAAAAGTGTCATTATGGAGGAATGGGCTAACTATGGTATGCTTGTAACATTCTAATGCCTCCAATGGAAAATTTTGAGGAAATAGGATTGATAAATAACCTGGACCTCATCAGATAACCTTGACCTCGATATTACAAAGTGAATATTGATGCAAGGTAATCTTTAACTGTAATTATTTTGAGGAAATAACAAAATGAAATGTTTCAAGATTTAAGAAAGATGCAGAACAAAAAAAACAAACTTTTAATTTACACTTGTGGGGTCTAAAAATACGTTTATGCCTAGGAGTTTCCCTGTATCTTGATCTCTGTCACAACATTGTTAAAAATTTAAACATGCAGGCTGTATCACAGATGATATGATAAAAATTTATTTTCTCTATCCGTCTGTTTCAGTGTTGGAACGGGAAGTCTTCAGCTCCAAGTCTTGGTCCTCCATTATTTTAGCTCGATACTGAGTTTGGTCAAACACTTTTAAATGTATCTGCAAAGATAATAACTATTTACAAAAAAAACTTTTTAATTCTTACTAAAGCAAACATAATTGCATTTTTCTTGCTTCTCAAAATACCTTCTACCCTATCAAAAGGCAATAATCTAAACCTGTTTTAAAGCCATATTGTCCCTCTAAGAAAAGAAAAAAGGTTTCAACAATCTATCGTGTATTTGGTCACAAGGGCAAACAAGAGCGAATGTATGAGTTCAAAGTTGATATCTATATACAAAAGAAGGGTATCAGTAAAGGTTTCTGGTAAGAATATTTTGATTTTTTCTGATTGATTTCAACTCATGTTTGTATACATTTTTAGATCGAGTCGAATGCACCCCGTTCTGCACCGGAAACACTTGCTAATCTTCGGTATTGACAGTTATATGCATGTGTATTGATTATTAACCCATTCCCACTCAGCTTTTAGACGCCCCAAAGAAAAAGAGCTTTGGAAAACATTGTGGAAAATGAAGAAATTGCTTGTCCCAGAAAGTTGAAAAAATCCAAAATTTGATAAACTTTGAATTGTCTTCTGCAACTTCTTTCAATTTGGACCAGTCTAAAATTTTGCCGTCTGGTAATGGGTTAAACTTTACTGACAATTTTGTTAATCTCTGTGACCAAACTTATTGTTTGCATGGCTAGCAAAAGCTAAATGTCTTCACTGACATCATAATCTTATGTAAACAAACCTTAAATTGTGGTGGATAACACTTTAAAATATCAAAACTTTTCTCATGAATTGTAGGTTTTAGATCTTAGAATTTCAATTGTCATATATATTAATGCTCTTTGGCCAAATAAGTTTTTCTTTTATATTTTGTTGTGTATTTTGGCTTAAACACTTGTCATTAGTAAAAAGCTGATAATACTGTGGAAGTAAAAATGTGTCACAGACACTGAACCTTCAAATGTGACCTTGAACTTGGGAGTATCCAGCACAACTTTACAGATGACACTAGTACTCTTCAAGAGAAACAACTGTGTCAAGTTATTATAGAAACCAATCAATTAATGTAGATGATATGTTCCAGACAAGAATTGGACACACACACTAACACAATTACCCACAAACACAGGTACACACAGAGGTATCTCTATATGCCTGTCAACATCACATGGCAGAGCATAAAAAGATAAAAGCAATTATAACTTTTCTACAGTTCTTTTTATTACAGAAGGTTGTTACTTTTTAGTTGATCACACTTTAAAATGCAGTCTGCACTTTTTCCTATAGCCCTTGCCTGTGCGATCGCTGAATTACATAGGAATAAAGAAGTAAATCTTTGAAAATCTTATCGCAAACCATAAAGCCTTGATTGATTGAATGGGGTTTAACGCCACTTTAACAGTATTTCTGGCATATCGTGGCAGCTGGAGCGCCTAACAATGGATTCATGGTATTTCTCAAACCAGTACGACGAATACATCCTCTCATAGCCTTCAGCTGCTATCCCACTTAGGTTTATGATTATCCACCCATTGGTGAGAGACAAAAGTCGGAAACGATATGTGCCGCCGCCGGGGTTCGAACCCACAACATTCCACTATTGGGTTGGGAAAACAATGTAGAAAATGAGATATTGCTTGTTACATGCAATTTCTTCATTTTCCACATAGTTTTGTATCCCAATAGATAGAGACATTTAAAGTTTGATAAATTTGAAATAGTCATCTGTAATTTATTTCAATTTAGACTAGTCTAAAATTTTGTCATCATGTTAAGCATTTACACATTCCCACATGTTAAAATTTAGACCAGTCCAAATTAAAAGAAGTTGTGGACAACAATTTCAAGTTGATGAAATCTTTAAAATCTTTGTAAAGTTTGGGGTAGAAAACATCATGGATAAAGAAGAAATTGCTTGTGACAAGCAAAATCTTCATTTTCCACAATGTTTTCCAAAGCTTTTATACTGAGGGGCATTTAAAAGAGTCATTGTATGGGAATGGTTAAGTAGAGCACAGAAGTTAACAATTAAAAAGTATGCCTCAATAGCATATATCCTAGTAATAAGATACTTAACATTCTATTAAAGGTCATTCGTGGAAGTTTTCATAAAAGTAGATGAAGCCAGTAATTCATTTAGATCCGAGGTGAACTTTAGAACTGCCTATCGTACTCACTGGGCACAGACAGGAGAGTCAATGGGCATGGTCAGAAGGTCAATGGGCATTGTAAGGGTAGTCAGTGGGCATGGACAGGGTAGTCAGTGGGCATTGACAGGGTAGTCAGAGGGCACAGACAGGAGAGTCTGGGTTCTGACAGGAGAGTCAGTGGGCATGGAAAGGGGAGTCAGTAGGCATGGAAAGGGGAGTCAGTGGGCATGGAAAGGGGAGTCAGTGGGCATGGACAGGAGAGTCAGTGGGCATGGACAGGGGAGTCCGTGTGCATGGACAGAAGAGAGTCAGTGGGCATCGACAGGGGAGTCAATAGGTATGGACAGGGGAGTTGGTGGGCATGTACAGGGGAGTCAGTGGACATGTACAGGAGAGTCAGTGGGCATGTACAGGAGAGTCAGTGGGCATGTACAGGAGAGTCAGTGGGCATTGAAAGGGGAGTCAGTGGGAATGGACAGTGGAGTCAGTGAGCATTGACAGGAGAGTCAGTGAGCATTGACAGGGGAGTCAGTGGGAATGGACAGGGAAGTCAGTGAGCATTGACAGGAGAGTTAGTGGGCATGGACAGGGGAGTCAGTGGGCATGTACAGGAGAGTCAGTGAGCATTGACAGGGGAGTCAGTGGGAATGGACAGGGGAGTCAGTGAGCATTGACAGGAGAGTTAGCCGGCCAGCGACGAATCCATTGCTGATACTAGGATACATACACTGCATGCCCACTTGGTTTTTATTTTGGGGGTACATATACCCCTTAGGTTTTGAAATGGGGGTACAAAGAAAAATCTCAGGGTACAGTGTGCCCTTTTCTTTCAGAGTTAAGGTTTCACAATACAAATCAGAACCCTATACCAGATGACAGACAATGTATTAGTTATATACTTTGTTATAAATCAGTAAATAAGTACCACACGTCATGTGCAAGTTTCAGATAAATTTAGAGCAAAACATAGCAAATTTTGTTTGAAAAGCTGATTTTTGACAATTCACTTTTTAATTATTGGATTTTGAAAGTGTTGAATGGGATATGAGAGCGATGGTTAAACAAATCTAACAAGTTAATTACAAGGGTGGGGATGGCATTTTGGAGCAGGCCATACCAGACATGTCAGCTCACTGTTAGCTCAAACTCTAGTATTGAAACTATTCTAGTACAGAAAATATCAAATGGTCTTATAAGTGTCTAAAAGTCACCACTTGTGGAGAAATAGAATAGGTTTTGTTACAACATTTTGCAGACAGCAACATATGTAGCTAAAACAAAACCACAACATTAAACAAGAGGACCATGATGGTCCTAAATCGCTCACCTGAGGCATCTTCAAATTACAGTACTTTTTTGTATAAAAAAGACACAACTTGAGCAAAATAAATAAAACAAATATAAGGCTTTTGGGCTTTGTACAAAACAATCCAGTAATGCTTTACAATAAGAATGAATTCCTTTGGCTTTATAGTTTAATGAATTACCAAACTATCCAAGAATTAGTCACCCTCAGGTTTGAAAAAAAAACATAGTGAGAAAGGGAGTGACAAGCAATTTATCCATTTCTCACAGTGTTTTCTACCTGAAATTCTTTGTATTTAGATTTCAATGTGATTTACGCAATTCTAGACCCCAGGAGCAGAGACATTGTTTTCATCCTAAGAGCATATTTTCCTGTTACATGGAACAAAATTATTTACTCATGCTATATACCAAATATGTATGCCCATCACCTTATATTTGAGAAGGAGAAGACTTTTGATGTTGCTCTAATTGGGTGTTTTCCAAAATTTTTGACCTCTGGGGCAGTGCCATGTTTTATCCCAGGGCTTAGATTTTAGCTAACATGGTAGAGAACCATCTGGATATGCTATATACAAAATATGAATGCCTCAGACTTTGTATATTGGGAGGAAAAGACTATTGAACATGGACTAATTGAGCATTTTTACAAACTTTGGACACCCAGGGAAGGGGTGTTTATTAACCTACAGGCATAATTTAATCAAAACTGATAGATAACAGCCAGGCTATGCTACACTCAAAATATAAATGCCCTCCTCCTTAAAATGAAGAATTTTTTTAACATACTCAAATTTTGCGTTTTTCCCAATTTTTGACCCCTAGTGCAGGGCCATTTTTGACCGGAGGAAGACAACTTTTGGTGATATAGTACAAAACCATCTAGTTATGCTAAATACCAAATATGCATATCCTAGACCTTAAAGTTTAAGAGGTTTAAGTTTAAGAGTCTTTTGAAATTACTCTATGTAAGCATTTTTCCAAACTTCGGACCTCAGGGGTGGGGCCATTTTTTACCCCAGAACAGAGACTAAATATTTAAAAACTTGGTAGAGAACCATATGATAAAGTTCTATTTAAAATGTAAATGCCTTTGGCCTTGTAGTCTGTGGAAAAAAGTCAACAAAGATTTTCTAAAATTTCCCATTTTCATATGCCGCGGTTACAAGAGTTTTCCACAGAATGAAATTCTTTTAACAACTTTTGTAGAACTTCACCCAAGGAACATCCCTGGAAAGTTTCAGCTTGATTGGCCTACTGGTTAAGGAGGAGAAGATTTTTAAAGATTTTTAAAGATTTACTAAAGATTCCGATTTTCAAATGCCACGGCAACCAGAGTTTTTGACAGAATGAAATTCTTTTAACAACTTTTGTAGAACTTCACCCAAGGAACATCCCTGCAAAGTTTCAGCTTGATTGGCCAACTGGTTTAGGAGGAGAAGATTTTTTAAGATTTTTAAAGATTCACTTAAAATTCCCATTTTCAAATGCCACGGTAACCAGAGTTTTTGACAGAATGAAATTCTTTTAACAACTTTTGTAGAACTTCACCCAAGGAACATCCCTGCAAAGTTTCAGCTTGATTGACTAACTGGTTTAGGAGAAGAATATTTTGAAAGATTTTTAAAGATTCACTTAAGATTCCCATTTTCAAATGCCGCGGCAACCAGAGTTTTTGACGGAATTAAATTCTTTTAACAACTTTTGTAGAACTTCACCCAAGGAACATCCCTGCAAAGTTTCAGCTTGATTGGCCAGATGGTTTAGGAGGAGAAGATTTTTTTAAGAAATTGTGGACGGACAGACGGACAGACGGACGGACGGACGACGGACAACGACCGATCACAATAGCTCACCTCGCACATTGTGCTCAGGTGAGCTAATAAATGCCTCCATTTTGTCATGCCCGACTTACATGTACAACGGAAGTTAAGAGGGAAACTTATCTCAAAATCAAGTTCTATAGTATGAGTTCTTGTCAGTCTAGCCCAAAACAAGTGAATATCTAGTGTTTAGTTTGTAAAATTGCACAAGTAGGAAAAAATACGAACGTAGAGTTTGTCGTTTTATGCGCTGATAATTTCAAATAGACACACACCTAATGGCATCTTTGTTTTTACGTTTATTTATTTTTCTGTACGTTCATGCACGTCTTGGTGTAAGATTTGAACGTGAACCGGCGTAATTGTATGTGAATTACATACTGCAGGATGTGAATGGGCACTCCAATACAGAACTGAGAACAGACGAGCCTTGATGTCCACTGACTGCTCATATTTGTTCTTTTTAATGTTGTAAAGAATTACAAGAACAACAAGGAAAAAGCTGTATGTTTATAAGAGAAATTGAGTGTGTCTTTGGTGAGTAGTAGGGTAGCTGGAATTACAAGATTTGGTGACCAACTTTATGTGTGTGGAATATGCTTTTGAAGAGACACTAAGGTCCTTTTGATATACAATTAGACACATAATTTCATAAAATGCCAGATTTTATCCATTACAAAATGAAAACAAGATATGTTTGTGCAACACCATGCCCCCAAAACAGGAATTTTTTAGAAACTGGTGATTTTTATTGTTTTTTTTTTCTTTATTTTAGAGAAAAGAGTTACATTTTGACTTTGACCTTGATGAAATGACCTACCCCTGTTGCGCCTTGTTGAGACCTATCTACATACCAAATATTAGCATTGTAACTTAATTAGGGATGAAATTATAGGAAAATGTTAAGTTGGTAGGTTAAGTTTTTGAGTAACGTTTTAGGGAAAAGGGTAAAAAAGTGGGTACGGGTTGAATAACCTTTTATAACCGCACTGACCAGGAAAATCTCTGTTGGAGCATGAACCTGTATTCCATGGTACAGCACTTACCTGTATAAACACATTAACCTCCAAACTTCTACTTAAATAGGGAAAGTTTCCACCACTCTTCAGATGAGCACGTTTGGCATTTGGATAACATTTATACATTTCTTCACGAACTTCATGAGACAAGGCACAGTCATCAAATACCTGTTGAAGGGAAACAATCCTTAGGTTGGTTAAGGCTAAAAAAAATAAATAGAAAGACTTTTACCTTATCCCATTTTTTGAAATTTTACGCTGGTCAAATTTGAAAGAAGTTGCAGACAACAACTAAGTGAGTGCGATTTGAAAAGAAATCAACCTACAGGGTAGAAAATATTGTGGGAAAAGCAGGAACTGCTTGTAACAAGCAATTCCTTCTTTTTCCACAATGTTTTCTCATGTATAAAATCATAGGGAAGAAAATCCAGGGACTGAACAGGAAAGGGTTCAACCTTAAACTGCAAATAAAGGAAAGTATTGAGGAGAAAGTAACTTAACCCATTACAAACAACAAAATTTAGACTGGTCCAAATCGAAAGAAGCTGCAGATGCTAAATTCTTAGTTTATGATATCTTAAAAACCTTTGTTTAGAGGAGAAGAAAACATTGTGGATAATGAGAAAATTACTTGGAAACATGCAATTTCCTCATTTTCCAAAATGTTTTTTTCTTGGGGCATCAAAAATCAGGGTTGTGTGGGAATAGGTTAAAAACTGTCACAATTCAATTATTTTACTAGTACTACTTTTTACCATGTTTCTATTTTGAAATAGGGTGCGCTCGGGTGGAGCCCAAATATGACCCAGTGGTCATCACATGAACAACACTGTAGAGATTCCCTACAAGGTTCAACAGGCAAAACATTCATGCTCTAGGCTTTGAAATTACAGCAAAGAATATTTTCAAAATTTTCCTTCTTTGTTTGCATATTACAATATTGTGTGCCCTGGCAGAGCCGAAATATGACCCAAGGGGCTTCATACAAACAAACTTGATAGAGGTTCTGTAAGAGATGCAGCATTCTAAATATCAATGCTCTAGGCTGTCTGGTTTCAGAAGAGGTTCTTTGTTTCAATGTAAAATTGAGTGCACCCAGCCCGGGCCCAAATATAACCAAAGGAGCATCGTTTGATCAAACTTGATAGATATCCAATTGCAGGTGTTGCACACAAAATATTAAAGCTCTCCCTCTGCTGATTTCAGAGAAGAAGGCTTTATAAAGTTCTCATTGATTTCATCCTTTTTGATAACATGGCAACCAGAGTTAAGAGTGGATTTCAGTTATTGGAACAATTTTTAAAGGTCTTAACCCAAAGAGCATTCCTGCCATGTTTCATCAAGATTGGTCCAATTGTTTAAGAAGTGAAGATGTTTAACCCATTACAATTCAATCCCTCCTTTTTACGCCCCTCAAGAAAAAAGCTTATGAAAACATTGTGGAAAATGAAGAAATTGCTTGTATCAAGCAATTTCTTCATTATCCACAATGTTTTCTATCCAAAAAGACGAAAAAATTCAAAATTCCATCAACTTGAAATTGTCGTCTGCAGCTTCTTTCAATTTGGACCAGTCTAAAATTTTGCTGTGTTGGAATGGGTTAAAGAAATAGTTGACAGACACGACTCACAATGATGACACTGAATATTGGGTGATAACAATAGCTCAGGCTGAGCATTTTAAACTAATTAACCCTTTCCTGTTTTTCAAAATTTTAGACTTGTCCAATTTGAAAGAACTTGCTGATGACAACTAAAGAAGAGTGCAAATTTGAAAAGTAACCAACCTATAGGATGGAAAATATTGTTGGGCGTGAAAAAGTACTAGAATGTGAGAACAGGTTAATGCAGTGTAGTAAGGCTGCTATTCAAAAATTTTAGTTATTTCAAGAAGAGACGTCTCCAAAATGGTAAACTTTTTAGAAGATTGTCCTTGATAGATGGCCTTGACCATCTTGACAACACACATCATACCTAATATTAGCAATGAAACTGGAATAGTAAACAAACATCATTTGAAATTAAAGTCAACAGCTGGTGGCCAGTTGGCAGGCTCAGCAATCAATTTTTCAAGTAAACACACAAAAAACAACTGTCATATAAACATCTAGACAGAAAAGTTACAAATACTTACATCCATAATAGTTATTTCTACACCACTCAATTTCTGAGGTTCTACATAACAATTCATACAATTCAATGTCAGTCTTGAGGCTAGTTCTTGTTGAGATAATTGGTCCAACTGAAAATACATCAAAAAGCATCATTGAGTGGAAACAGGTTAATAGACATATAGTGAGCAAAGACTAAAAAGAATCAATACTACTTTTAGGGGAAACATTTTTCTATCACTCTGAATCTCTAAAATCTTTTGTAGACAAAATGCAAATTCAAAGAAGCTGTAGATGACATCAAAAAATTGAAAAATCTTATTTCTTTTACAGATAGAAATATTTTTCAGATGGGATCTGTCTTAAATTTTGGAAAAAAAATAAAAAATAAAAAAATACATTAGTAAAAAATAGCATGAGGGCCATTCTCCCTAATGCCCTCACCTGAGATAAAGGCTCGTTCTCTTTCAACTTTCAAATTTAATATCAAGGTAAGGATTATGATTAAAGCCCTTTATATATATATATAAACAAGAGCCATGTCTGACATGGCCATTCCCCTGCCTTAAAAGCTTGATAGTAAACTGAAACAGTTAGATTTAGGCTTCATGGCCACTGTATTTCTTCTCAATAAGTTCGATAATAGCTATTATACTTTCAGAGATATGCTCAGGACAAATCTAAGTCTTTAAAACAACAAAGGGCAATAACTCCAAAATTATGCAAGCAAGAGTTGTGGTTCTTATGCACAGCACTTCTCCTCAACAAGATCTATCCACCTATGGAATTTCCAGTTAATAGCTATTATACTTTCAGAGATATGCTCTGGACAAAATCTTAGTCTTTAAAACAACAAAGGGCAATAACTCCAAAATTATGCAAGCAAGAGTTATGGTTCTTGTGCACTGCACTTCTCCTCAACTAGATCTATCCACCTATGAAATTTCAAGTTGATAGCAATTATACTTTCAGAGATATGCTCTAGACAAGTTTAGTGACGGAAGGAAGGAATGACGGACGGAGATCATTACTATATCCCCTTTGCCGAAATGGCGGGGGATAATAAATATTTTTCAAGGCTCTAGGACTTGTTTGTTAGGAGAAGAACACTTTTTCTCCCCTCTGTATCCATAGGTAATAACTTAACACATTACCAAATGGAACAATTTTGGACTGGTCCGAATTTAAAAGAGTTGCAGACAACAATTTAAAGTTTATAAAAAATTTTGATTTCTTCAACTTTCTGGGTAAAAATCATTGTGGACAATGAAGAAATTGCTTGTTACAAGCAATTTCCTTATTGACCATATTTTTTTTCCAAATCTTTTTTCCTGATAGGGGGGGTCCAGAAGTGCTATTGTGTGGGAATGGGTTTAAAATTATGAAAGAAGTAAATGAACTGATACTTCATGCAAAATATTAAGGTTAATGGCCAACTCTGTCTGGTGAAGTTTTTTTCTTTTCATATTTAACTTTTGTTGCCATGGCAGCTAGAGTTTTCAACAGATTTCAATTCTTTTACTATTTCTAGAGGGGCCACCTAAGAAACATTTCGGCCAAATTCGGTTGAAATTTGCTCAGTGGTTCGGGAGGAGATATTGTTCAAAGAAATTGTTGACAGACAACTGATGCCAAATGGATGCCAGACATATGGTGATAACAATAGCTCACTTGAGGACTTTCTGGCAATAAACCTTGGCAATTAACCCATTCCCACATAATGACTCTTTTGGACGGCCTTCAAGAAAAAGAACAAGGAAAACATTGTGTAAAATGAAGACATTGCTTGTGACAAGCAATTTCTTCATTTCACACATTGTTCTACCCAGGGAAGTTGAAAAAATCTTAAATTTCTTTAACTTTGAAATCTTGTCTGCAACCCCTTTCAAGTTTGACCAGTCTCAAATTTTGCTAATTGGTAATGGGTTACTACTAGAATTGATGAAGCTTTTGGCTCTTCATCTTACTTGTTGAAGACTGATTTGGCTTCATTGGTTTTAATTTTGTGAGTGTTTCTGAAAGCTTATCTTTTAGCCAATAATGAATTACCAGATGAAAATATTTTAGACTGGTCGGAATTGAAAGAATTTACTGACAACAATTTCAAGTTCGTGTTTTCTAGCCTACTTACCTTTTCCACCATGAAGTCTATGGAGTCAGCTATTTCTGGGTCAGTCAGACTCTTATCAAAATTCCCCATCACCATTTTCTTCAGGAATAAGGCAGGCATCATCCAAAACCTGAATGATATCATAGTCAAGTGACATAAAGAAAAGTAAGTAATGTTATCATCATTATAATTTTATAATTTGATTTTTAGTTTTGTCTATCAAAAACCAACATTTTGATTGGCCGAAGAAAACAAATCATACACAAAATTTTGAGTATAAGCTTTTTTATATGCAAACAAAATAGTTCCGTAAAAAATGTATCAAAATTTGTAAAATATTTGCTATTTTCGCTCAATGTAATTAAACTGTTAGAAATAGAATATTTTTTGTTCTCATAGAGGTATGAAACGAAAAACTTAATCACACTTGTGTATGAATCTGCTTTGCGTATTCATAAAGCGTGATAGGGTTTTTTGTTTCATACCTCCATGAAAACAAAAATTATTCTATTCATCTCTGAAATAAATATAGTCTCTAAAATCTTTTAAATAGTTCTAAAGAAAAATTGCAAACAGACAGACGGACAGAATTGGGCAAACCTATAGTCCCCCAACTGGTAACTGGTGGGGGGGGGGCTACTACAGTTCAATAAGTAACAATTCATGATATAAAATATTGTGAGAAAAGAAGAAACTGTTTGTTACAAGCAATTTCTTCTTTTTCGACAAGGTTTTCTGAAGTTTAATATCAAAAGGACATTGATATCTTCGATTTTATAGGAAAGGCTTATCTTTAGCAAAAAGAAAACCTTACGTTGGAGCTGAGTTTGTTTGTTGAAAAATGCTGGTTTCGTAAAATGTATTGCACAGAATTAAAGATGCTACTCTAGGTGATTTGTATGAATATTCAGCAAATTTCTGAGCAAGGAATCCGCCTAGGGAAGCACCAAATATATGAACCTGAAATATACAACATATGGCATTTTATTGTATATATCATAGTTTATTACCAAGTGACAAGATTCTAAGGCTAGTCTAATTGAAAGATGTTGCTAAAGACAATTTCAAGTTGGTGAAATTCGAGACAATATGAAAACATTGAATAAATTGCTTATTAAAATTCCACAATGTTTTCCGAAGCTTTTTTTTCTTGGGGTGTCCTAAAGCTTCACTGTAAGGAAAAGGGTTAATAGACATATAGTGAGCAGAGACTTAACAGAACCAATACTAGTTTCAAGGGAAATATTATTCTTTTGTCTCTAAAACTTTAATAGGTTCCATGCAATCCAGTGGAACATATTTAATCTAAAGCCAAACTTTTACTGGTCCATGATGATTCCATGATGCTTTCCTAACCTTTTCCTTAGGGACTTCAAAAAGCAAGCTTGTATGGGAATGTGTTAAGGGCCACAGAAACTAAGAAACTGAAAGCAAGTTGGCTAAGATGCAATGTCTTCATTTTCCTTCATTTTCAAAGCCTTTTCCTTGAGGAGGGTTCAAAAGTGCGCTTGTGTTGGAATCAGTTCATATAAATGACAACATGAAATATCAGAGCCTTAATCCATTACATAAGACAACATAATCTTAGACTGGTCCAAATTGAAAGAAGTTACACACACATGACAATTTCTAGTTGATGAATTTCTTAAATTCTTAGCCCTTTGGGGAAATGGGTTAAAACTGTACAGTAACTCTCATGGTGCATAAAAGCACAATACATTCATATATATTTACCTTGTCTAGCTGTAAGTTATCCAATAACCTTTGAAAGCCTTCACAGAACTCCCTCATTGTCCAGTAGATTGGATATTCAACCTGCAAAATAAATGTGCTTTACTGTAACAGATTTCCACGAATATTTTTTTCCTGACCTTTCATAGTAACATTGACCTATGATCTATTTGAACAAAGTCATTTCATGTCATGGTTTGGTTTGTCACACATGAACACACAAAGGTAGAAATACAAGTAGGTCCTGAATTCCCCTCTAGACTAACCCATTACCAGATGGCTAAATTTGAGCCTGGTCATAATTCAAAAGAGTTGCAGACAAAAAATTTAAGTTGATCTAACCAATTACTAGATGTCAAACTTTTAGACTAGTCCAAATTCAAAGAAGTTGCAGACTACAATTTTAAGTTGATGAAATTTTTAAAATCTTTGTCTTTTGAAATGGAAAACATTGTGGATAATCCAGAAATTGCTTGTAACAAGCAATATCTTCATTGTCCACAATGTTTTCTGAAGCATTTATGTTGAGGGGCATTTAAAAGTGTCTTTGTGTGGGAATGGGTTAAGGTAAAATAGAATCAAACTCTTCTAATACAGGTACAATAGATGTTCCTGAGTGGCTCAGTGGTTAGGGCACCTGAGTCTTAACCCATTCCAAAACAACTTGTTCAAGTAATTTCTTCATTTTCCACAATGCTTTCTATCCAGAACATTAAATTGTCCTCTGCAACTTGTTTGAATTTAGACCAGTCTAAAATTTTGTTGAGTGGGAAGAGGATCTGAAAGAAGACAAAAGTTGCAGGTACTAATTCTAGACGCAGCCAAGGTCTCGTGGGTTTGTCCTTGATCAAGACATTTCAGAGCCCCTGCCTAGTGCAGGTGAAACCCAAGAAGCACATGAATAGGTGAACCTTACTATGATATAACCTAAAGATTGTTCATCGTGGCCTTAAACCCCATACAAACGAAACAAATTCAAAAGTTAGATTTAGCAAATTATTTTCCTGTAAAATTAATCTTACATTGTTCACTTTCTTTCACTCTGTTAAAATATAATACAAGAGGCCCAGTGGGCCTTAACGGTCACCTGAGTAAAAGAGCACCAAGACAAGTGATTTTGTTTGAAAGAATTAGAAAAAGGTTTGGTTGAAATCCCCTCAGTAGTTCTTGAGAAGAAGATGAAAATGTTTAAAAGTTACCAAAAATGACCCCCTTTTGGTCCCCATTACAGGCACCCCTGACCTCCAGCCTTTTAATTTTCACAAATCTGTATAATCAGTACCCACTGATGCTTTTCACCAAGTTAGTTTGAAATTGGCTTAGTACCGGTACTTCATCAGAAGAAGGTGAAAATGTGAATTTTTTAACATGATGAACTTTGACCTCTGGGTGTGGCCCCATACATGACCCCAGGGACATGAATTTCACAATTTATAATATACCTGTCCTAGTTGTCATGCACACAAAATATTTAAGCTCTGGCATTAACGGTTTATTAGAAGAAGATTTTTAAAGAAGTACCAAAAATTACCCCTTTTTGCCCCCTATTTGGGCCCCTTTGACCCCCAGAACCCCTATTTTCACAAACTTGAATTGGCATCCCCCAATGATGCTTTCTACCAAGTTTGGTTGAAATCCGCCCAGTAGTTCTTGAGAAGAAGATGAAAATGTTTAAAAGTTAAAAGTTAAACAAGACGGACGACGCACGACGGACGACGGACGAAGCACGACGACGGACAAACGATGATTGCAATAGGTCACCATGACCATTCGGTCAGGTGACCTAAAAATCCTTACCATTCAGAAAATCACTGTTAGTACATATTTTTTTTTGATATTGTAATACAAACTTTTGCATTTATTGGTAGTTCTTATTCAAAATTATTTTTCCAACTACACTAAATCAATTTTCTTCCATTTCACTTGATTCCTAATTTCTTATGCTATTTCTTTAACCCATTACCACACAAGATAATTTTAGACTGGTCCCAAATTGAAAGAAGTTACAGACGACAATTAAAAGTTTATGAAATTCTAGTTTTTTATCAACTTTCTGGTTAGAAAATATTGTGGAAAATGAAGAAATTGCCTGTTGCAAGCATTTTATTCATTTTCCACAATGCTTTCCCAGTTGTTTTTCTTGTGGGCATCAAAAAAGTCATTGTTCAGGTATGGGTTAATTTTTATGAACTATTGCCCAATATAGGCACTTTACTGGGTTGAAACAATTATGTGCCAACCCTCCTAATTCTTATTCAACATAAAAGTTCAAACATACAGCAATAACCCTGTAACCTGCCGCAGACAGTGATAACACCTGTCTATAGAACACATCCGCCGTCCCACTAGCTGGGGGCATACATATCAGCGGACATTTTATGTGTCGTGGTCCCGCATCATAGATTATCCATTCTTTTCTATCATCATCATCCACTATAAGCTAGAAAAAGATCAAAATATACACATAATTAACCCCTTACCAGACAACAAAATTTTCGACCTGTCCTAATTTAAAGGAGCTGCAGACGATCAATTAGAGTTGGTGAAGTTTTAGATTTTTTCAACTTTCTGGGTAGAAAACATTGTGGAAAATGAAGGAACTTCTTCATTTTCAACACTGTTTTCTCCTTTTTTTATTTATTTTTTTTTTGAGTGGCATCCAAAAGCGTCACTGTGTGGAAATTGGTTAAAAGATTTCAATATTAACCAATTACCATACAATCCCACTTTTTGATGTGCTGAAGGAAAACAGCTACATTGTATTTTGGAAAGCATTTCAAAAAAAAGAAGAAAAATTTGCTTGTTACAAGCAAGTTATTCTTTTAACACAATGTTTTATACCCTTTATGCCAACAGTTTATCAATTCAAATATATTTTGAATTGTTCTCTGTAATTTCTTTAATCCATTACCTCATAAAATAATTTAAGACAGGTACAAATTGGAAGAAATTGCAGACAACAAATTCAAGTTAGTGGAATTCTTTACTTTTTAGGGTAGAAAACAAGCAATTTTTTCGTTTCCATAATGTTTTCAATAGCTTTTTCCTTGAGGGGCGCAAGGAAAGTGTCATTGTGTGGAGATGGGTTAAATGTGGACCAGGCTGAAATTTGTTGTTTGGTAATGATGTAGGTACTTGTTGGATTTGTCTTGTTAACACATGACCACACAATCCCGTTTATACAATCTTGTTTACAAAGGAATTTAGGGAAACAATATTTCTTTGTTTTTCATGTTGTTTTCTATCCCAAAAGAAGGTGCAATTAGATTTCTATTGAATTGAAAATTTTTGACTGCAATTTCTTCCAATTTAGACCAGTCTTCATTTTTGCCAACTTGTTTTGGGGTTAAGAGGATTCTAATGAATACCCACAATGTAGGATTTGAAAAAGAAATACAAGGAGTTTTGTCTGACATCCACAAAATGGGGTTACATGAGCTTGACAGTCAATGTCTTGCTTGAAGTTCAAGAGTTCCTGATTTCAACGATAACAATTCTTTGTACCTATCGATAAATTTCTTTTAATAAATATTGTAGTTATAGCATTTGTAGTGGTTAGATAAAGTATTAGACAGCTATAACATTCCAGGATTCAATGCAAGAAAAGAATTGAAGACTTTTAGAACAATCTTCAATTCTTTACTGAAGTTGAGCCCTAGAAGGACTCACATCAGACTTTAAAACATCCTTGCATTTCTTTGATCTATTTTTAGAGCTGCAAAGATAAATACTTATTTCAAGTGTATGAATATATAAAAAATGCTGTAAATTTTAAAGCCATATCTTCCCCATAAATACACAACAAAATAAATAAGAAGTGCATACTCAAGGCCCAAGAGCATAAATAAATATGACAGTTGAAATCATAAGATCTAAATAATTCTACAATTCATGAAAGAAATTTCAATATTTTAAATTGTGACCCACCACAATTTAAGGATTGTTTAAAGTTATGACGTCAATGATGATGTTTTTACTTTCGCTAGCCATTTTAACAACTAGCTAGGTCACGAAGATTAACGAAATTGTCCGTAAAGTTTAGTCATCAGCACATGTGAATATAACTGTCAAAGCCGAAGGTTAACAAGTGTTTCTGTTGGAGAATCAGGCGCATTCGACTCAATTTCAAAATGTAGACAAACATGAGTTGAAATCAATTAAAATACCTTTACTCATACCGTTTTTGTATATTGATATTAACCCTTGTCATGATGTATAATATACCTTACTGAATTGCTGTCAAATCAAAGGGCTGAAAGCACTGATAGAACTTGTTCAAAATTCAATTTTTTTTTTAGAAATCAACTTCATAAGCAACTCTGGCAGGAAAAGTACAAGCAGGAGGTATAGACTAAGATCAGCCTGCACATCAGTGCAGTCTGATCTTAGTCTATACCTCCTGCCCGAACCGGTATATTCCAGGTTCAGCATGACAAGGGTTAAGTAGGCTCTTGTTTGCTTTAGTGACCAAACACACTATAGAACGCTTCAATTGTTTTTCCTTTCTCGGCGGGAAGATATGGCTTTAAGTTTACTGTAAATCATTAAATGGTGTATTCTGAGTTATCTTTGGAAATTGGGTGTTAACCCATAACCAAAGGAAAAATTCTTAGACTGGTCAAAGTTGAAAGGATTTACAGTCAACAAATTAAAGTTTTGAAATTTTAAATTTTTTCAATCTTCTGGGTAGAAAACACTGTGTAAAAATGAAGAAATTGCTTGTTACAGGCAGTTTCTTTATACATACAATGTTTTACCAAATGTTTTCTTGAAGGGCATCCAAATGTGTCACTGTGTGGGAATGAATCAATTGGTCCATACATGTAAACAAAAACCTTGAAGTCTCAGAAATTAACTATAAAGTTTTTACCCCTTTACATACTCCACTCTACTAAGACGATCAGAAAAAATCTGTTATTAAAGAATGACAAATTAAATATTTGAGTATTTATAATATTGGTTTCATAAAAGTTTCTACAACTTTAAAAGTTAAAAATTAGAAAAGAATCTTACTACTAGAAAATTGGTTACAACTGGATGAGGTTACAAAATTATGCAGGGAAAATGACTAACAGGGGCCCAGTCATCCATGGCCCCTAGATTTTGGAATGGCCCCTAGATATTTGGAGAAAATGTCCTTACTCCTAAAGTTAAACATTGAATTTTGGTAGTATGGGCCCCTAAGTTAAAATTGTCAGTCTTTTCCCTTTTATGAACATTATTTTTTTCTACAACAACAGCACGGCTTAATCATAAATAAGAGGCCAATGAGGGCCTGAAACACTCTACTGGTTATCAAGTTTTCTTGTGTTTCTTGACAGTTCAAACCCTGTTATGAAAAGAATGATCGTTATGACCTTACAATCATACTGTGAAAGTTTCAACCAAATCTAATCAAAGCTGTGGGCTTCATTGTGTTAACAGGGATTTTCAATTGAATGTTCATATAGCCCCTTTTTCCATGGATCTGAACCAATTCCAAAGGGAACTTTACTTACAAAAGTATAATTATTCTGTTTGAGTATAAAGACAACCCCATGAAATCTGTGAGCTTTAAAGCATTAAGATTTTTTTAATTGAATTTTCCTAAGGCTCCTTTTTCTATGTTTCTCGATGGATCAGACCCAATTTGACTGGAACAATCTTTATGCTGGTACAATCATTCTGTGAAAGTTTGAAGTCGATCAGGTGAAATCTAGGGCCATGATGTGTTAACTAAGATTTTTTATTAAAGTCCATAGGGCCCATTTTCCCATGAAACTTGATGGATCAAGCCCACTTCCGAAAGTAACAATCCATTTAATGTAATAATAATTCTGTGAATGTTTGAAGAGAATTTGTTGAAAACTGTGGACTCTATTGTGTTTACGAGGATTCTTTTAATCAAGTTTTCATAAGACCCCTCTTTCCCATGGTCCTTGATTGATCATACCCAATTTTGAAAGGAACAATACTTAAGATTGTACAATCATTCTGTGAAAGTTTGAAGAGAATCCAATGAAAACTGTGTAATCTAGAGTGTTAACGGAGATCTTTAAAATTAAATTTTAATTACCGGTAGGCCCCTTTTCCCATGTTTCTTGATGGATCATACCCAATTTTAAAGGAACGATCCTTATGATGGTGCAATCATCCTTTGAAAGTTTGAAGAGAATCCAATGAAAACTGTTGAATCTAGATTATTAATGAGGATTTTTTATTAAATTTTCAAAAAGCCCTTTTCCTATGTTTCTTGACGGATCATACCCAATTTAAAAAGGAACGATCCTTATGATAGTACAATTATTCTGTGAAAGTTTAAAGAGAATCTGATGAAAGCTGTGGAGTCTAGAGAGTAAACGAGGATTTCTTAATAGATTTTTCCATAAAAATTTCAAAAGGCCCCTTTTCCCTTGTTTCTTGACAGATCTGACCCAATTTCGAAAGGAACAATCCTTATGATGGAACAATCATTCTGTAAGAGTTTGAAGAGAATCCAATGAAAACTGTGGACTCTAGAGTGTTAACGTGGATTTTTTAATTAGGCCCCTTTTCCCATTTTTCTTGAGGGATCTAACCCAATTTCAAGAGGAAGGATACTTATGACGGTGCAATCATTGTCTGAAAGTTCCAAGGGAATCCGATGAAAACTGTGGACTCTAGAGTGTTAACAAGGAAAAGTTAATAGACAGACGCTGAACGGACGCATTGATGCCGGACGGGAAAAACTCATCACAATAGCTCTTGTGGCCTTTGGCCAGTAGAGCTAAAAAGACAGCTACTGTAGAGTAGTAGGTATATTGGTAGTATCAACATACTTGTGAAGTACCAAAACTGTATTGTTACAAAACGACAGATTCTAAAACTGGTTTGACTGCAGAAATTCTTAGATATCAAATCGGACTGAAAAAGTTCTATAATATAAACTATTCTAAAACCTATACTAAACTATGAACGACCTTGAAAATCAAAATATTGAATGACAAGAAAAGATTTTTTTATACAGTAATATATTTATTTAATCAAAATTTTCATTGCCGTATCTATTACCGTCACAAATTCTACAATCATCAGATCAACACCAACTGACCTCCGACAAGGCAATTTGATGTGGTGATAAATGACAATATTTTGTAGAATATATGGTCAGGGACATGAATTAGAAAGCAAGTTGTTGGTTAGGGTTCTGATTTACAAAACTATAAGGTATTTCTCTCATTGTATGGACTCTTAGATCAGGATTATATGATAATAAAAATACCTTTTTCTGAGGAACAGAGCTCCTGAAGCTTTGATAGTCAGGTGAATTGTGTATTTCTCCCATTGTATGGACTCTTAGATCAGCAATGACTTCTTAAACATGCCTAAAAATTGTAAAGTGCAATTACTCATCAAGCCACTTTCATATGCATTTATCATGTTTCTATTTTCTGAAAAACCTGAAATCTCTAGGCCTTAAGGTTTTAGAGGAGAAGATTTAAAGATTTCCTTCTTTACCCCAATGTAAAATGTCGAATACCACAACATAAGGTTCATGCTACAGTAATAATTTTAAGTATTTTAGTAAAAGTTTAAAAGCTTGAGGTCTCATGCTTTCAGAATGTTTTTAAGCAGGGGTCGACACTAACAGTGCAGAGTTCTGCCAAGGGCGCGCCATTGCGGGATCGGCGCAGAAAAATTACAGATGGCCCCTAAAAAATATGACCGAGGGGCCGACCGGCGCGTTAAAGTTACGAACCGTGCGCTGTAGGTACGAAGATACCTTGGGACGAATCGGCGGATGTTTGGGTTTTTATTTACTTCCGGGGTTCCCCTTGGTAATTCAGAGCGTTAATATTGATTGAAAAGGTCACTCTGATTGGTTTACTGTGCACTCTATATTTCGTTTTCGGTCATATCAGCCAATGAATAGCGCTAAAATAAAAATAACAAATTTAAGTTTGACGTAACGAAATATTCCTTCTGCATCATAAACTCGCTGTTTTCTGTCGGCGCGATGGCAGAAAAAAAAGAAAACAAAACCAATCTTGAGCTTCTGTTGCCAGAGTGAGCCAAAGAGATAACGAACTGGTGCCGATGATCAGCCAAACGAACCCGGGCCTTCAAAATCGGCCAATCTCAATCAGAATCCGGGACGAAATAGCCAAATCGAGCTACGAAAAAAAGTTCCAAAATAAATGGCTTTCGGACTTTCCGTTGCTATCTTATGATTCAAGTAAAATCTCAATGACTTGTTCTTTTTGTATGAACCCATTCGCACAACGAAAATAATTCATTAACAGCTCGAAACTGTATTTTTAATTCATTATATTGTTTACTTTTAAATGAGAAGAAAGCCCTTGAGATTTCTTCTCATTGATTCTGTTCACATCATTATATACAGCCTCATAATATAGTGGCCCCATGTTTTGGAAAAGCGGCCCCATATTCTTGGCTTAAATGGGCCACTGGCCCCCCAAGGTCAAAGGCTTGGCAGAACTCTGACAGTGTCTCAGGATCCCTGAAATTTGGGAGGGACCCCAGCAATTAAAGGCTAGGGATTCTGTCAACTATTGCTCCTGATTTTTATTTGCTTGATTTTGTAGAAAACATTGGGGATAATGAAGAAATTGCTTGTAACAAGCAAGTTCTTTATTTTCCACAATGTTTTCTGAAGCTTTTTTCAAGTTGGGCTTAGAAGTAATAAGTAGCGATTCCTTAGGGATATCATTGAAGCAAAGTTAGTGTCAATCCCTGTTAAGACCTCCTTCTTTATCTTTATGTGAACTCTGGGAACCAACAACATTAGGATTATAACTCATCTTAATCTTAGATTAACAAGATGTCTGTTTATAAAACAGTCCAGTCCCCCACTACCAATTTGAAACATGAGGTGGTGCAGTTTGAAACTTGTTTCATATTTTTTTAGATACTATTGAAGTAAATAATACAGGCATGAAAAGGGTAAACAAGATACGTTTGTGAAACACAATGCCCCCACCGTACATGAGGGTGTTCTTTTTTTTTGCATTTGACCTTGGTATGTGCCCTTGACCTAATCACATGACCTTGACTTTGATATGAGGAGATGCGTATTATGGAGATGTATCATCATGCCAGGGCCCGTATTCACCAACGCATTCTAAATTGATTTAGCCGACTAAATCCAAAGAATAGACTAAATTGAATTTAGTATGTATTCACCAACTTATTCTAAATTTTAGAATGAACTAAATTTAGGGAAAATTCTTCATTATTCCAAGTCTAATACCTACCGTACTAAATACGCATTATTAATGTAAAAAAATGGTCCCCGTTGGCTGCATTATAGTCCTAAAACATTTTTTGTGGACAGAATAATGTTAAATAACACGAAAAGAGGAAAATTATTTCCCTTTGGATAAAATAAAGGTTGTCGGTTGCATCTGACATGTATGACGTCACTGGTATTTCTGACGTAATATTAGATAGTTTTTACATTGGTGACAGAAAGTTCACTCTTGCAGCTCTTTTCATAGTAATATTTATCAATGATTTCAAAATGGATTTAAATTTTAAGTGAAAAGGATGTTAAACGAGGAAACTCTCTGCCGTGTTTTCAGATTTTCAGGTGTTCTTCAATGAACTCGGAACCGAAAATGACAGGATGGGAGTTCGAAGAAAAAGGCAGATAGTCATTTCATCTCAAGCAGTGGAAAGCTTGGTGCGTTTTCAATCAAGATTCTTTTGCTTGGGTGCTGATACTTTCTGCAATGCTACACGGATTTTAGTCAAGTTACAATCAACATCCTCAAAAACATATATATTGTCTGGAATATTTGGAAAGAGTTGGACACAAGACTGAGGTGGGCCATGTTGAATTTTTAGTTAAAGTTTTGTTCGTTTTGTTTTTTTTTGGTCTTTTTTTCGACTCAAAATAAAACAATTATCGGAATTAATGCTAGCATTGCACAACCGCTGCTTGTTTTTCCATCGCCGTCTTCCATTCTAACCGATGGGCCGCGGCCGGTTTATGATTGATGATAATATTAAAAATAATAAAAAAAGCCACCAAAAGGTTTCTACGTAGTCATAGACAAATATAAATATTTCATTTTTTTCATTTTATTTTTAATCACTGTAGTGTAACCCTTGCCAATTGACTAATCTTCCCCCCCCCCCGCCACAGCGACCCATATAGGATTTCGATCGAGGATAATAATCCGTCCTAATCAATCGATTTCGATCCATTTTTGTGTTAAAGACTAAAGATTTTGCAATATATATTTTTTTAATTTGGCTATGTGATGGGTTTAAGGGTTAAAAGCTGGCTGCTATTTTGAAATGCGCTTTGAAGAAGTCGGGAAACCAGTGCAGGTTCACGGTCGCTTATGCAATATACAAACCGTTCTAATTGAAGACTGTTCTAAATTGTGTTGGTGAATACGAACTTTAGTCTTTTCTCAGAATAGTATGAACCTTATCATTTAGCCTAGACCCAATTCTAAAATTTAGAAAAGTTTGGTGAATACGGGCCCAGATATGAGCATTTTATCTTGAATAGGCTGGCAGTAATTGGCAATGTTAAGCTTTTTGGTTAAGTTCTGCAGACAGACAGACGGACGGACAGACAATGGTAAACAATATGCCCCTGATCTTTTGATCCAGGGCATAAAAATATATCATATAGAAGATTATGTTACAAATTATAAGGGAGGGAATCTTATTTTTAACAATTTCCCACAATGTAGGGTTTTTAATGCCATTCCAGAAAAACATGCTAAAAACCTTATGTAATATTAAGAAATTGCTGGCAACAAGCAATTTCTTCATTCTGGCAACAAGCAATTTCTTCTTTTTACACAATATTTTCTACTTGGAAAGTTGAGAAAACCTAAAATTTCATAAACATTAAATGTTCCACATCTCCTTTTAATTTAGACCACTTTAAAATTTGCTGCCTGGTAATGGGCTAAATGAGCAAATACTAGTTATTGAAATGTTTCAAATTCTTCTGTTAAAATGATAAAATAAAAGCATCTCATGCTTTGTTGTTCAAGGGCTTGATAGTTGACAAAGTTTCTAGCACTTGATAGTAGTTAAATTTTTAAGTAAAAATTGGGCATAATTCTTGCAAATTACATTTAGACTTATTCCCTTTTAGCACAGATAACACTTTTTATAACCCATTCTTACTCAATGACACTTTTAGACGCCCCCAAGAAAAAGGGCTTGGAAAGCATTGTGGAAAATGAAGAAATTGCTTGTTACAAGCAATTTCTTATCATCCACAATCTTTTCTTCCCCAAAAGTGAAAAAAAAAAACAAAAAAACACACACACAAAGTTTCATAAGCTTTAAATTGTCCTCTGCAACTCCTTTCAATTTCGACTTGTCTAAAATTTTGCTGTCTGGAAATGGGTTGAAATATATTCCAAGTTTGAAGTAAAGGACTTCAGTAATTCCAGAGATATTACACAATGAAGAATGAGAAAGGTACTGATGACCTCTAGGCCTTCACAATACTTATGGTTTTCTGTGAAAGCAAAGGCTTTAAGCAAGTACAAATTAATATTTTAAAGATAACAATTACCTTGACATGATTGAAAAAGAAAAAGACTGCCTCTTTGCCAAAGTGTGCAATAAATGTTGTGAAGCATGGTCATGAAATTGGTAGGCAACGGGAGATTTTCTATGTGGGTAAATGAAAATCATTATCAAATAATGAGTAACAGGGAGAAAGACTAACAGGTGCCTAGTCGCCCATAGCTCCTAGATTTTGGGCCGGGCCCCTAGATTTTTGGAGAAAATTCCCATACTCCTAATGTTAATTGTTGAATTTTGACAGTGTTTTGACAAGTTGAAATTGCCAGTCTTTTTCTCAGAGTAGTTTTTAATTCTTGACATTATTATTCAGAAGGGTGTAGGCCCCATGTTTCAACGGCCCTGTGAGCTAAGTAATACACAAAAACATCATTAACATGGACATATAATATGATGTCTTATGGTAGTCTAGAGACAGTTTTATGGTTATGTGCTAAATCCATCCAATACACAAAATGGTATAGATGCACACACCTTCACATACCTGTAAGACAAAAGTAGACCTGACAAAAGAATTAGTTTGTTTCTAAGATAAGCACAGCCCACTGTTGGGAGTGAGTGTCACTGGAGAGGTCGTCAAATTAGGGCTATTTAAGTGAAATTAGCCCATACAAAGATTATTTTGCTAGTATATAAGAATACAGTAAATGTACAATATATAATAACAATGTAAAAAAAATATGTAAAGTAATATTCCATTCTGAAAAAAAGGATACAAGAATACAGTGGTTGTGTCAAAATTAAAACGAAATGAGAAGTTATGAACTTTGTGTTTAAAGTTGAAAAATGTTAAGACAATGAAAAAACCAGAACATTTCGATTTCTCATAGCGAAAAAGAAAAGTTTCTACGTGTTTAGACCATTGAAACAACGATAAATTAACGATGTTGCTTTTTTGAGTGTTCTATCAGATTACGCGAGCCGTGTTTTGGAGAGTAAAGGGATACTTTCAGTTTGGTAATCGACCTGTAAATCTATTCACTAACGAGTTGTCATTGCAATTGTGGTATTATTTATGAACTGAAAGAGTTTCTTAAGAAGTATAAATATTATCAAAGAAATCCAGCAAGTATTTTAGAAGAATGTTTACATTTTCGCTTTCTTTCCGCCGCTTCGGGAAGTCATTTGACCTGTAATCTCGTTCACAGCGAGAATTGGAATTGATTCGGAATCATCGGAACTTAACGAAGAATTCCGACAACAATTAGGTTGCTACGTGACAACAGTGTCACGGAGTAATAATTCCCGCCATACTTCAAAAATAAAAAAGAAAGGACAGTAGAAGCAGTTTGTGTTTTTATTGGGTACAGCCTTTTTGAAGGATATGGGACCAAGAATTGCTGCAGTGGAGAGAGGTAGCCCTAGGCATTTTTTTTTCGTAAAAAAATGCGCAAGAAATAAAACTGATGAAAAAGTATTGAAATTCATCCAGATTTGTGCAAAGTCTTTTGTGATGTTATTGAAATTTTCTTGCACTGACTTTTGTTGCTAAATTTTCTTGTTGAATTTTTTTTTTTTCAAGACAGAATTGAAAACTCAGTTTTGTGAAATTCTATCTTGAATCAAATTTAGCCTCTCTATGAATGTAAATTCCTTCAAATCTCAATCTGCAAAATACTTAATGCAGCTGTAGCCAGGTAGTGTATCTTAGAGGTGCTTATAAACTTTCACCTCAATTATCATCCATGTAAGTAAGCCAGGGTTCAGTCCCAATCGAAAATGTTTTTCATCCGATGAAATAGTTTTAATATAACTTACAGATATTTGATTTATCTTTTAGTAAAATTTTGTCTATTCTAAACTTGCACATGAATATATCTTCAAAGTTGCCTTGTTGACCCTTTAGAAAATTTTGATTGCTACTGCAGTTATCGTGCGTCTTACAAAAGAGAGTGTCCATGACAATGAAAAGGAATCAAAATTATCATTTTAATTTTTGTCATCCATCTATGCTTTTAAACAATTAGCCTCATAGATTTATTTGATATAAAGTCAAGTTTAGAGTTGTGTAATTTCAAGCTAAATCTATCTCCTACCAACAATTTTGTAAAATGTTTTATTTTTGGATCAATTTGGCATTTTTGGCAATTTATTTTAAGATAAGTGTGCTATATGGTATAGGCGATTCTCACAGCACCGGATTGGGCACAGAAAGTTAAACATCTGTGTTAAAAAAAAGGTCACCAAAGCTCACTTAGGCTCCTTAGTGGGGCATGCACAATAATGTAGGTAATGCATGATAATTGAGTTTTACCATACAACTTAGCTATTATAGCGACGTGGTAGAGTGCTTTCTTCGGGACGATAAGGTCCCTCGATAGAATCTCGACTGAGTCAAATATTTATTTTTGGGTTACATTTGGCGCTCACAGTAAATAAGCCACATGGCCGTGGTTATGTGATAAGGAAGTTGATGGTGTTGATAATGGAAGATTTGTGGGAGAATCTAATTTGTTGAAAGGGTGTATTTAGGGATTGTGTACAAGGGTGATTATACTGCCTTGCTGTACAAGTTAGCTTTTAAAGCATCAGCTTTTAAGCCCAAGTTACTTTTAAGCCCAAATTTATATTTGCCCTTGTCAAAGTTGAGCTCACAGCAATTTGTCACCATCAGTTATTGGTTTTATCCCATTCCTACAAAATCTTGATTTATATGAGAAAAGAGTACAGAAAACAATTTTGAAGTGTGAAAGAAATTGCTTTTTACAAGTAAGACATAAATATCACATTGTTCCCCCCCCCTAAAAAACAAGGGTTACATTTGCCTAGACATGGGAAGTTTTAATATAATACAGTAATGCAAATAACCCATCATCAGATGACAAAATTTCAGACTGTTCCAAATTCACGGAAGTTATAGACAACAAATTTCAGTTGATGAAAATTTGGATTTTTTAAATTTCATGGATAGAAGACATTGTTGATAATGAAGAAATTGCTTGTAACAATCAATTTCTTCATTTTTCACAATATTTTCCAAAGCTTTTCTTTTCTTGGGGGTGTCTAAAAGAGTCATTGTGTTGGAATGGATTAACTGGTTTGAGCTCACATTTTACTTTACAATATTGAAATTTCTAAAACATTATTCAAATGAATTCTTTCTATCCTGGCTGTTTTGTTGGGAAGTTTCAGTTTTAAGTTCTCTTGTCAGCCTAAGTTGGATAGTATGTCAATGAAATGAAGCTATCCCTTTTCATTCCCATTATAATTGATTCCAATCTTAACCTGTGTCATACTGATTACAATCCTCTTTAGAATTGCATTAAATCAAAGGCTTACATTACTGGATGCAATCATTGTGTGTTAATTTTTGTTTAAAATGTATATTATAAACAATTCTGGATTAAAAGGGATAAGCAGGAGGTGTACACTATGATCAGACTGATCACATATGTGCAGGCTGATCTTCGTCTTTACCTCCTGCCTAAACAGAAATATTTCGGGTTCAGCATGACAAGGGTTTGGATGAAAGTCTAATCAATATCTTCAGTATAAAAAACTTTGAAAGAGTGTATGTCAAAGCTCATTCTTAGGTCTACCGAAATAATGCAGGACAAAAACTTTCAGGATTTCCCAGTTTAAATTAAAGCCAAATCTCTTTTTTTTCACGTGACTGACATTACAAGCCCCTATCCCTGACCAAAACTGTTGAGGATGGGTTTAACAAAAGCATTATATTATTCAGCTGACACCCCTTTTTGTTTTTTCTCTAACATTTTTAATGAATAAAGCTACAGCATATGAAATAAGACACACATATACACAAAGAAAATATTATGTAAAACAAACAATTAAAAGCAATCTTCACTTATCCAATCTAACTTTTTACAGGTAAGCAAAAATAGAGACCAAAGGACCAAACCCTATTCACTCTGTCCACAGTGTGTTGGCTTTAACCACTCTAATACAATACCGGTCGATACTTTTATTGGCCCATAATGGTAGCATATAGAATTTTGATCTGATTCTATGTTTTTCAGTTTGGATTGATCCTGTGTTTGTAAGCAAATGGCACCATTATGGCTTGCGGTTTATACATCAACTTTATTGATTAAAGTTGTAGTTCAGAATATTTACTGGTACAGGAGCTTTTCATCAAAGATTTCACAAAGAAAGGTTCTGGACAATTTAGCATAATGAAGGAAGCAAATAGCATTTCAACAACCTCAATTCACTTCATATCAAAGCATGATTTTTTCGAAACAGATTTACAAATCAATACATACTGTATCAAACCTTTCCTGTACAAACCTGGGATTTTACTTCACTGTGAGCCGCCGTCATAGCGCAGTTGGTAGCGCGTCGGACTGTCAATCTAGAGGTCCCGGGTTCGATCCCCAACGGCGGCGCTCATCCTTTCCTACTATTTGTCTCTCACCAATGGGTCGATAATCGTAGATCTATGTGGGATAGCAGCTAGAGGCTAGGAAAGGATGTAATGGTAGTCCTGGTGTGAGAAATACCAGGATTCCATTGTTAGGTGCTCCAGCCGCCGCGATATAACTTAAAGATAGTTGAAAGCGGCATAAAACCCCATTCAACAATCAAATTTACTTCACTGTGATTTTATACTTGAGAAAACATTGTGGAAAAAGAAGAAATTGCTTGTAAAAATTATAATTTGGACCAGTCTAAAATTTAAAAAAACAGGAAAGGGTTAAATGGTATTTGCTGTTTTTCATCATCATTACAGGCCCTGGGCCAGGCAGATACTTCCTACCATCAACTGTAGGCTTTCAGGATCATGATCCAACCAAGGTGAAGAACCCAGCTTACCTGTTTGGAAGAAGACTCTCTCGGAAAGCAAATGGTCAGTTTTGAAAAGGGGGAAATTTTTTCATTCAGTTTCTAGAATCTTTCATTAATCTATTTAACCCATTACCAGACGGCAAAATTTTAGACTAGACCAAATTGAAAGGAGTTGCAGACGACATTTTCAAGTTAATGAAATTTTAGATTTCTTCAACTTTTTGGAGAGAAAACATTGTGTATAATGAAGAATTTGCTTGTTGCAAGCAATTTCTTCATTTTACACAATGTTTTCACAAACATTTTTCTTGTGGGGCGTCCAAAAGCATCACTATGTGGTAATGGTTTAATATAAGTTGGTCATAAATACAACCTAATCTTTGGTTAAATAAAAGTACATGAATACAGAATATTTACTGTGGTATGATCAGTCTCATGTGTAGTGGCTAGCTTGTATATTTCAATATTTCAAGATGGGCAGAGTGGGACTAGCTTAGGAGTTAGGAGATTTTCTTATTTGGTAATCATAAATTAGGACTAAAATAATGTGTCATTTTCTAATTATTGGGGGGGAAGCCTAAGCCCACTAGCCTTCCCTATTCTTACAGGCTTGAGTACTTTCAATTTTGATTAAGGTGAAGGTCAATAAAACAATTTTCAAAGAAAAACGGTTAACTCTCTTTACAATAACCATATCTACTCCCAGCAAAAATTGAATATAAAGGAAATATCAGTGTATCAAAAGTTAGAATATGGTGACATTTATATACTAATAGTACACTCTAAAATTCAACAATTAACCCATAACCCCACAAAATTTTAGACTGATCCTAATTCATAGAAGTTGCTGAACATTTTCAAGATGACAGAATCTCAAGTATCTCTGTGATTCTGGGAAGAAAACAATGTGGAAAATGAAGAAATTGCTTATAACCAGTAATTTCTTCATTTTTTCACATTTTTTCCCTACACTATTTTCGTGCATGAGGAGTATCAAAAAGGCGGAATTGTGAGGGAATGGGTAAACCCTTTCCCTTTTTTCAAAATTATAGACTGGTCCATTTTGAAAGATGATTGAAACTTGAAACGTCAATGAAAATTATGTACTAGGATTTATTTGTCAGATCAGAGATTCCCTGTGGCTTAGTTTTTTGGATGGCCCATTCTAAAGATTAAATAGAGAAGTGCAGTGCAAAAGATCATAACTCTGGTTTGCTTAATTTTTTTGAGTGGAATCCCTCTAAAATGTGAAATGACTTAAATTCGAAGAAATATAAATTTTCATGCATAAAGGCTTGTTCCATTGTTCAACTTTACCCATTCCCACACAGTGACGCTTTTTGACGCTCCTTAAGAAAAATAATCGGGAAAATATTGTGGAAATGAAGAAATTGCTTGTAACAAGCAATTTCTTCATTTTTCACAATGTTTTCTACCAAAAAGTTGAAAAAATCTAAAATTTCATCAACCTTAAATTATCGTCTGCTCCTTCTTTCAATGTGGACCAGTCTAAAATTTCTAGTTTGGTATTGGGTAAACTTTCCAAATATATATGTGTATATATATGAGAAAAAAATGTCAACTGCACACCTTGAACCTGTATTTAAAATACCTTTGATGTCATTTTCATTCATATGTACTTAGATGAAGTATAACAAAAAAGATTGCTTTCTTGCAATATTTTTTAATCGTAACCCTTGTCATGTTCAACCCAGAATTTTCCTGTTTTGGCAAGAGGTATAGACAAAGATTAGCCTGCACATAAATGCAGTCTGATCTTCATCTAAACCTAATAGTTGCTCCTTTTGAGCCAGAGTTATTTAAAAAGATAATTTTCAAAGGGAATATTGACCCTCAGTTCTACTTTCCAGTGGTATCAGTCCTTTGGTTACATTACCATTCTGTATAGAATTTTAATTCAGCATGACAAATTATGAATTTGAGTAATGAATATGACTGTAGAATGAAGTTAACAATACTTTTCACCAACACTCGACAGGAAACCAAAGTACTAATTTAACCCATTACCAAACACAATACTAACTAAACTCATTACCAGATGACAAAATGTTAGACTGGTCTGAATTGAATAGAGTTGCAGACGACATTTTAATGCTTATGAAACTTTACAATTCTTTAACTTTCTGGGTAAAGTCATTACAAGTTATTTGTTACAAATAATTTCTTCATTTTACAAAATGATTTTCAAATTGCTTTTCTTGAGCGGTATCAAAAAGCATCATTGTGTGGGAATAGGCTGATAAGCAAATTTTTATCTTTTCACACCATTTCATTTGGTCATTTCTCATAAAGAGTGACCTTTTTGTGGGGTATTTAAGATAGTGGATCAAACCAACCTGCAAATGCATGACTATAACTTTAAAATAGCCTATTCATTTCCTGGTTTACAGTAGTTGTCACAATTCTACACTTTGGTGTTTATTCCACATATTAAGTCAATTTTTGTCTGCCTCCTAGATTTATGGATGGATTTCAAGACACTTTGACATAATTGCAGTGATTTGCCAAGGTTTAAGATTTAATCCATTCCCACACAATGACGCTTTTAAATACCAATCAAAATGAACGCTTTGGAAAACATTGTCAAGAATGAAGAAATTGCTTGTTACAAGCGATTTCTTCATTATCCACAATGTTTTCTACCTTTTGAAGATTTTGAAGATTTTATCAACTCAAAAATGTCATCTGCATCTTCTTTTAACTTGAACTGGTCCAAAATTTTATAGTGTGTGTATGGGTTAAGGGAACAATGTCCCCATTATCTGAAAAAAAGTGGAAATATATTGTGAAATTCATGGGTCACACTAAAATATTGCTAATAATTTCACACTGATTTGCACAGATATCCTCCTCTCTGCGTTGAGGGGAATCGGTTATTGTCATAGGTTAAAGGTCAATGTCACATTTGATGGTCAAACATTTGTGGGCCGACATCCATCATAGCCGTTATAAATACTTATGCGGGGAGCATAAGTAACTCATTACTACAAAATAATTGAAAGAATTTGCAGGCGCTATTTTCAAGTCAGTGGAAATTTATAATATCTTTGCCTTTCAGGATATGAAACATTGTTGACACTGAAGAAATTACTTGTTACAAGCAATTTCTTCAGTATCCATGATGATTTTTAAAGCTTTTTTTTAAGGCCGTCAAAACGCAGCATTGTGTGCAAATGGGTTGATCTATCGCATATAGATCTAAGAATGAGTTGTCTTAAATTTTTGTGTGTGGTTTTCTTTACTTTTTTTTATTCCCATGTTTATCACAGATAACAGCCCTGGACCTGCCTATTTCATCAACACTCGCGTCACAAGACATGGGATGGATGGAACACCTTGTTACTCCATGTTGTCAAGGCAACAAGACATAGGTAATTTCATTTAACTTTTTTTTAATGCTTGAGTATGTCCTGAATGAGATATAAAAAATCGAACTATTTTTCATTTCAGGGCTTGAAAATTTCAGAACTTTTTTACTGGTTCTGCTCTGTAAGAATATAAAGTCTTGCATTGGTTTCTGCATTCAAATCTTTTAAATTCATATATAGATAAAGAAAGCAAAATTGTGCAGGACAAGCAGACAAGTGGAATTTTCAAGTTCCGTATTTCTTCAAGTTTAAGCCATTTCCAAACAATGACGCTTTTAGACACCTCTTAAGAAAAGCAATTTGGAAAAACATTGTGGAAAATGAAGAAATTGCTTGCAACAAGCAATTTTTCATTTTCCTCAACGTTTTCTACCTAGAAAGTTGAAAAAAATCAAAATTTCATAAATTTTGTATTGTCGTCTGCAGCTCCTTTCAATTTGGATGTGTCTAAAGATTTTTTGTGTGGGAATGGGTAAAGTAGACCTTTAAATTAGAAACACCAAGAAAAGATCGCAGATTTTTCTTCGGTTGGATGATCTTTGCCTATCAATACAGGAGTAACTTGTTACCAGAGGACAAATTTTACACAGAACTGAATTGAAGTATCATGCAAAGGACAATCCAAAGTGCATTTTAACCCATTTTAACCCATTACCAGACGGCATAATTTCAGACTGGCCCAAATTGAAAGACATTGCATACAAAAAATTTTAAGTTTATTAAATTTTTGATTTATTCATCTTTCTGTGTAGAAAACATTGTTGAAAATGAAGAAATTGCTTATTACAATTAATTTCTTCATTTTTCACAATGTTTTACAAAGCTTTTTCCTTTGGGGCGTCTAAAAGTGTCACTGAGTGGGAATTGGTTAAGTTAAGAATAAGTAAACTATAGGGACGAAGAAAAAGAAAAGCATGGGAAAGGGAGACATTGCACTTCTTTGGCTTCATGTTGCCAGTGCCTCAAAATATGGGATTGTGTGGTAACAATGTCATTGGCATCAGCAGAAAGGCACAGATTGCTTAACCAGCATGACCAGGTTCATTGGACAAATCCAAATTGAAAGAAGTTGCAGACAATAATTTGAAAATCTTTGTCATTTTGAGTGGAAAACATTTTTGGAAAAAAGAAAAAAATGCTTGTTTCAGGCAATTTCTTTATTTTCAACAAAATTTTCCTACGCATTTTACTTGAGGGATGTAAACATTTCAGGAGAATGGGTTAGTATCAAACTGTAATATAATCTGTTACTATCCAACCAAGTCATAAATGATGGAAGCCATTATCAATAAACAAGAGGGGCGTTGGCCCTTGGGCTCTCACCTGAGATAGAGGATCTTTTTCTTTCAACAGTCTAATTTAATGTTAAGGTTAGGATTATGATACAAGTAGGCCTGACCATACTTTATACTTATATAGGCTCTGTACCTGGGGATCCAAAAGTCTTAGTAACAAATTCATAGGCTTTAGGTTTAATATGAAAGGTGGAGAATACTTTTTCCTCCCTCTGAATCCATGGGTAATAATTTTAGAAATATGAAAGAAGGCATAAACTGATGCTTCATGCTAAATATCAAGGCTTAAAGTCATGCTAAATATCAAGGCTTAAAGCCAACTATCAAGTGCTGAAGAAGATTTAAAAAAAATAATTTCATTGTCATGGTTTTTCCACTAGATTTCTATCATTTAGCTTTTGTGAACGAGGACCACCTAAGGAACATTTCAGCCAAATTTGGTTCAAATTAGTCCTTTAGTTTGGGAGAAGTCTTTCAAAAAGCTCTATGCTTTCTGGGTTAGGAGAGGAAGATTTTTTCAACAGTTATAAATTCTTTTAGCAATTTTAATACAGGGACAGCTAAGGAACATTTCTGCAAAATTTAGTTCAAATTGGCCAAATGGTTTGGGAAGAGATATCATATAAAAATCGTTCTTTATTTCTATTTGAATCCAATTACCCTGAGGCTCCGCCCTTGGGACCCAAGAGTAATGATTTTAGCAGTTTTGAAAGAGGTCAATATACTGGTGTCTTCCGGGTTCTCTCACTTTTGAAAATCCATTAATATCATTTACCTGTTGGGAAGAAAGGGGTATGGGAAAATGTGTGAATACCGTTAGGTTCAAATTGTATTCCACATGTATTATGTTTTAAAGACTGTTTGTTGCAATCAAATTATTAAGTGTTTAATTTGCCAAAATAAAACTACCAAAATTTAATTGAGAACTGTGTTAAATCTGTAATTCTGGCGTGAAATAAACTAGAGGCGCTCTAGCACCTGTATCGCTTCACAGGCATGAATGTACTGATAAAGCAAATTTTTCATTAATTCAAAATAAACTGAATATAATGAAAATAAATCTAAATCATTGAAATCTTTGAAATAGTTCTAGAGAAACATTTCAAACATTTCATTTTTTTTTTTACAAAAGTCAAGTCAAGTTATGTAAAAACATTATGTAAAATTTTCACTGTGTACCATATATGGACATAACTCACCATGTTTTTCAACCAATCAAATTTATATGATGGAATCTGACAAACAGTCATCTGTTTATAATTCCCATGAAATGTGGTTGAAATCCATGAACAGATTTCTAGGAAATTTACAAAGTTTTCAGTTTATAACATATGTGGAAATTAGCCCTGCCCATTAAAATCATATATTTCATCCAATCAAAATTCTTTTTCATAATCTGATAAAAGGTCACCCAAGGATCAATTTGGGCAAATTTGGTTGAAATCCATTCACTTGTTTCTGAGAAGAAGAATTTCAAAGATTTTACCATATATGGAAATAGCCCTGACCATTTAAGCCATGTTTTTCATCCACTTAAATTTCTTTGAAGGAATCTGCTAAATGTTCACCCAAAGATAATTTCTGTGAAATTTGGTTGAAATCCATTCACTTGTTTCTGAGAAGAAGAATTTCAAAGATTTTACCATATATGGAAATAGCCCCAACCATTAAAGCCATGTTTTCCATCCGATCAAAATTTTTTTTCATAATCTGATAAAAGGTCACCCAAGGATCAATTTGGGCAAATTTGGTTGAAATCCATTCACTTGTTTCTGAGAAGAAGAATTTCAAAGATTTTACCATATATGGGAATAGCCCCACCCATTAAAGCCATGTTATCCATCCGATCAAAATTTTTTGAAGGAATCTGATAAAGGTTCACCCAAAGATAATTTCTGTGAAATTTGGTTGAAATCCATTCGCTTGTTTCTGAGAAGAAGAATTTCAAAGATTTTACCATATACATAATTAGCCCCACCCATTAAAGCCATGTTTACCATCCGATAAAAATCTTTTGAAGGAATCTGATAAAGGGTCACCAAAGGAGCATTTCTGTGAAATTTGGTTGAAATCTGTTCAGTACTTTCTGAGGAGAAGATTTCCAAAGTAAAAGTTGACGGACAGACGGAAGAACGAATGACCGGACGGACGCTAGCACACATGACGGACACAACTCCAAGACAATAGCTATCTGGCTTTCAGCCAGTGGAGCTAAAAATGAAACCTGAAATAATTTATTAGAAGCAAGGACAAGTCATGGCCACAGCTTCGACTGAATACTGAACCCCAACAGAAACTACACAGACGCTGGTGATACCTTCCTCATGGAGAAAGACAACCTCATTAAGTTGAGTGTTTTCTGTTACCGACGTCACAGCCGGCTTTTTTCACTATACATAGCTTTGGACTGACTAACCTGTTCAGAATATTTCTAAAGGTTGGTCTGATGCGCAGTCGAAGGAACAAGACTTTTGAAAAGAAGGAAGTATCGCCAGATCGACAAGCGTTTTGTTACCCTGTAAGAATGAATAAATGAAGAGATTATGATGCTGGTCCAGTGTGCTGATGCAGCTTCGTATCTGTTTTGTTAAAGTTACAGAGATAATTGCCTTCTTACAAACTTTGTATATACATGTGTTGAAAAATTCTGACATTAATAAGATTTCCTTCGAAACTATGGACTTGAACTTAAAAGATCTAGATGATGAAATCTACAGAATATAAAGGAATTGGAATAAACTGTATTCGGGTATTTAAATAATGATATGTACTTTGCCTCAAGTCAAATAAATAAAAACATTAAAAACAAAACTTGTCAGGATTTTTTTAAAAAAAAATTTACTCAAGCGTCTGTAGAACGGGGATATTTTGTCCGTCTTTCCATTTGTAATGCTGGAATATTCTTAAAGATCATTTTAAAATTTCACTTTTGTTGCCATGGCAACCAGAGTTTTCAACAGATTTAAATTCTTTTAGCTATTTTAAAGGGGACCACTTAGGAAACATTTCTGCCAATTTTGGTTCAAATTGGCCAAATGGTTTGGGAGATGTTGTTTAAATAAATTGTTGAGGGACGGCACTCGATGGACTTGCGCTGGATGGACTGACGCTGGATGGACTGACGCTGGAAAAAGGTGATCACAATAGCTCACTTGAGCACTTCTTGCTCAGACGAGCTAAAAAATTGACCGATTAAATCATTTGTTTTAACCAGAAGTGAAATATTTAAATGTTGACTCCAACTTTTGTATAATATATTTGCATTGATCTATGACTTAAACATTGTACATACAGCTTTTTCAATCTGTAGTTACAATGTTTAGGTCACCCACCAAAATTTTGCATTTGTCTTAGTGTTCCAGGCTATATGTTTGCAATCAAACTAACATTTTTTGATATCTCAGCTAAACTGCCTTGTCAGGGTTTAAGCCATTTCCACATAATCCTGCTTTTGAAACACTTGTTACAAGCATATTCTTCATTATCCACAATATTTTCTACCCCTAAAGACATTAATTTTCTAAAATTTCATCTACTCAACCCTAAAACCCCTGTTTTTAGGCCACTATGGATCTATAATTGAGAAAACATTGTAGAAAAAGAAAAGAGTGCTTGTAACAAACAATTTCTTCTTTTTCCCCAATATTTTCTATCCAACTAAATGATTATTTTTAAAATTAAATCCACTTCAAATTTTGGTCTGCAAAGCCTTTAAATTAGGAATGGTCTAAAATTTTACAAAACAGGAAAGGGTTAAAATTGTTGTCTGCAACTTTGTTTAATTTTATAGTCTGGTAGTGGGTCAACAGGTGATGCCTGTTGTCCTCAAATTACTCATGTAAATTAGTCATAGCTTGAGTATTTTCTCACAACTATTATCTTCCATAATTGTAGCATACTTACCCTGTGAACTTAACCCTTATCATGCTGAACCCGGAATATTCTGGTTTTGGCAGGAGATGAAGACCAAGATCAGACTGCACATAAGTGCAGTCTTATCTTGATCTATACCTCCTGCTTGTACTTTTCCTTCCAGAGTTGTTAATCAAATCGATTTCTAAAAGAAATATTGATTTTTGAACAACAAGTTCTATCAATGCTATCAGTCCTTTGATTTTACAGCAATTCAGAAAGGTAATTTATACATCACGACAAGGGTTAAAGTTTGTACAACTTCCATACTATTACAATACAAATACATATTAGATAATGATGATAGTTCTCATTGATATGCAGCTGCTTATACCAGGGTCAAGGTCATGTGTCAGGACTATAAAATCCCGGGTTTGTACAAGAAAGGGTTTAACTTCTGAAAAAGTTTTGCTGTTATCAAAGTATAATAGTGTTTTACAAACACTCGTTTTTTGTTAACACTTTCCTGTTTTTTAAAATTTTGGTCTTGTTAAATTTGAAAAAAGTTGAGGACGACAGTCATTTACAAGTGTAATTTGAAAAGTAACCAACCTACAGGGTAGAAAATAATGTGGGAAATGGAGAAATTACTTGTTGAAAAAAATTTCTTCTTTTTTTACAATAAGTTCTTAGTATAAAATCACTGGGATGTAAAAAATAAGAGATTGTGCAGGAAAAGGTTAAGTCCCAAAGGTGGTTCTCTAGCCCAGAATCATAAATGATCTCGGCTTGCAATAAAACAGGGATGAGGAAATACAGATTTTCTCTACTTGTCCTTAGACATGTAAGACATGATTTGTTACTTGTTCGAATTAAAATGAACTTGTCGGCAAAAAGTAAGCAGTGATGAATTTTGGAAAAACATCGTTATTAATGAAGAAAATGCTGTATTCCAGCATTTTCTTCTTTAACAACAATGTTTTCTACAGTTCAATATAAACTTTATGGTAATTTTCTAATGAGTTATCTTAACCCATTATCAGACGGCAAATTTTAGACTGGCCCAAATTGAAAGGAGTTGCAGATGACAATCTAAAGTTTATGAAATTTTTAGTTTTTCAACTTTCTGGGTAGAAAACATTGTGGAAAATGAAGAAATTGCTTGTTATAACAAAGATCTACTTTTGAATTGACAGATCTCAGCTGTCAATCGACAAATCAAATTGACCAATCAAGTCATTCAATTAGATCAGAAGTGAACTTCGAACTCCAACATTAGCCGACATTTATATGAAATATTTTTGTTACTTTGGCAACTTGAACTTCATAACTACAACCTATTCAAGCTATGATTACAACATTTAGGTCACCAACCAACCATTTTACTTTTTTTATTACATGCTTCTTGCTATAAATTTTGCTAAACAACATTTAATATTGCGAAACAACGTTTAACCTATTACCTAACAAAAAAGTTTTAGACCTGTCCAAAATGATAGAAGTTGCAGACGACAATTCCTAGTTGATGAAATTTTTAAGTTCTTTGGATTTTTCGGGGTAGGAAACATTGTGGACAATGAAGAAATTGCTTGTGAGAAGCAATTTCTTCATTTTCCACAATGTTTTCCAAAGCT
Organism: Fragum fragum; assembly: GCA_946902895.1. Lineage (NCBI taxonomy): Eukaryota > Metazoa > Mollusca > Bivalvia > Cardiida > Cardiidae > Fragum > Fragum fragum. Next base: position 8,250,744 of record OX336370.1, on the reverse strand, counting down.
TTATTCTTGAAAGGCATAAAAAGATGGCTATTCCTACACATAGACTCTTTTTGACATCCCTCAAAAACAATATGGGAAAATATTGTGTAAAATGAAGAAATTGCTTGCATTAAGCAGTTTCTTCATTTTCTTCAATGTTTCCTACCCAGATAGTTGAAAAATTGTAAAATTTTAAGAATGTCTTCTGCAACTCCTTTCAATTTGGACCTGTCTAAAATTTTGCCGTTTTGTAATGGGTTAATAGTCAGTTGACAGTGATCCACCAATTCCACAATCCTGTATAAAAAATGTGTTTACAGAGAACTTTAAGACTCCGTCCCCTGGAACATATCATCCAGAGCAAGTTCATCCACAGAGGGAAAGGATCGCTCCTAAATACTCTATTGGGTTTCGAACTCGTCACCGTAAACGAGACCAGAATCCTGCGCCCAACAGCTACATGTTGCCTACAGTGATGGGCTCAACTCAGGCTGATAAATCGTCCGCACCTTCTTATTCTATGACAGGTAGTATGACATATTGTATAGGTTACTTAACTGATGGCTGTCTCGGAAAAGCCCTACAGTACCTAAATGCTAATCAGTAATCATGCTTTACTTTTCAAGTCATATTTTTGTTCTAGCACCGTCCAACACCGTTTATATGAAAAATAACATACAACATAATTATAGTAGAATCCTGTAAGTCATAGATTTAACCCATTAACCCTTTTTGATGCCCTCAAGAAAAACAATTGGGAAAACATTCTGTTAAATGAATAAAGTGCTTGTAACAAGAAATTTCTTTCTTTTCCACAATGTCTTCTATCCTGAAAGATGAAAAATCCAAACTTTCATACACTTTGTTTTATGCAATTCTTTCCAATTTGGATCAGTCTAAAATTCTGCTGTCTGGTAAAGGGTTAAAAAACAATTTGGAGTAGACTCAGAACAGCAAGATTGAGAGAAACATAAATTTATGAACATTTATGTTGCAAATAACAGAAAATTACAAAAGGAACTATTAGCTATTATATTAATCTAGTGATTTTGCGTAAATCGAGTTGCATTACCACACAATCCCACTTTTTCATGCTCCCTCAAGAATAACGCTTTGTAAAACATTGTGGAAAATGAAGAAATTGTTTGTTTTATGCAATTTCTTCATTATCAACAATATTTCTACACCAATTGTCAAAAAATTTGTAGAATTTCATCAACTAAAAATTATCATCTGCAACTTCTGTGAGTTTGGATGAGATTAACCTTTTATTTTATAGCAAAATTTTAAATCTATCCACATTCAAACGGTTTGCAGATGATAATTTGAAGTCGATTTATTTGAAAAAAAGTCATTCAGTAGGGTAGAAAATATTGTTGACAAAGAAGAAATTGCTTGTCACAAGCAGTTTCTTCCTTTTCCTCAATGTTCTCTTAAGCATAAAAACACAGACATAAAAACTAGGGATTGAACTGGAAAGGTTAAAAATTCATTGTTTTGTAATGGTGTTAAATTAGAGAATTGCTATATTCGTAGGTGCAATTAGGACAATTCTAAAGTGACAGGCTCCCAGCCTATAACTGTAACTTGTTTCTGTTTTTTACTAGGTAGATCAAGAGTAGGCTGTTACCTGGAAGACTTGGCTAAAGCCCCCGGCCCTGGTCACACCCAGAAGGTCCATCCAGACGTGTACATGATGAAGGCTCCACATTACTCTCTTGGATCCAGGAACTACATGCCTGATGATAAAGTATTGAAGCCTGGTCCTGGGGCACATCATCCAGAGAAGGTTATCATCAACAGACCAGAAGCCCCAAAATATTCTCTAGGAATCAGACATACAGAGTATGTGTGTCCAATGATCTCGTATGACTAAGAACATGTTTATTCTTTTTTGCTCGTTAACTGTACTTTGAATCCATTAACCTACTAAAGATTTTTGAAACCAACGGACATGTTTCTTGTTCATAAATCCTAGACTGTTTGTAACATTTTAGACCTGTCAAAATATAAAGGATTGGCAGACAACAAAGTCTATTTTATTTGAAAAATAATCAATTGGCAGAGTAGAAAATATTGTGGAAAAAGGAAGAAATTGCTTGTTACAAGCAGTTTCTTCTTTTCCACAATGTTTTCTCAAGTATGAAATACATGGACGTAAAATCAGTGATTGAACAGCAAAGAAATAACATACAACGCACAGCTTTGTAAATAAAACTAAGTTCCTTATCCCAGACATTCAAATTTTGGACTTGTCATGGCCTAAAAGGGTTGTCGATGATTTCTCTTTTTCCCACATTGTTGTCTAAACCATATTTAAGGGCATTTGAATTTGAATTGAAATTGAGTGGTAATTGGTTTAAAGAGTCATGCAAACGGTTTGTCACTGTTAGTACCCAACATTTATTACCTGTGTCATACTACAGCAGCAAAGAATGTCTGCATGACACCTGTTTAACCATTTCTTGCTTTTGCAAATTTTAGACTGGCCCAAGTTCAAAAAGTTGCAGATGACAATGAAAATTGGATTGAATTTGAAATGATACCATCCTATGTGGCAGAAAGTAATCTGGGAAAATGAGAAATTGCCTCTTTCAAAAAGGTTTTCTCAAGTATAAATCACAGTAACATAAAATCTAGGGTTTGTACAGGAAAGGGTTAAGTGTTAAAATTTTTGTGACAGTTTCTACATGAAACCCAAAAAGGAAAGAACAAAGGAATCATTCAGAAACCACAACTGCCCCAAAGTGACAATGGTACCTTCAGGAAAGTTTTAGTACTTGTGGCCTAGAGGAAAACTGGCTTTCTATGAAATGGCAATTAATCCAAAGCTCAAAATTGAGCGAGTCTGAGTTATGGTATGTCATGGAATTTTTTCAACATCAGCAATATGGTCAGCCATCTTGATGACAATGACCTGTAGAAATACAAAATTCAAAAATGACACGTCTAAGAAATTGATGAAATAGGAGAATACTGATAGGTCTGCGTGAAACATATAGGCAGTTACAACTGTTTCACTCAGACCTATTGATACCTAAACTTCTAGTGCCAAGTAAAAATATGACATTAGTAGTCCAAGGTCAAGGCCACAATTAAAAGTCAGATAATAAATCTAACCTTGCTTGTATCTTTATATATTATGTCACTTAACATCACATTCTTCAAACAAATGGCAGTTTTTATTGGGGTAGCATTCTGATAGCTGCCTTATTTTTTTGAAGTAGTCAATACACATTTTTGGACAATATAATAATTCAGGGCATTTCTGTAATGTAAAGCAAGAAAAAAATGTACTGATTAAAGAAGCTGACTACACATTGCAAAAATCTAGACCTCTCCGAATTCACAGGCTTTGCAGACAAAAATATACTTTGAATTTAATTTGAAAAATAACCATTCAGTAGGGTGGAAAATATTGTTGAAAAAGAAGAAATTGCTTATTACAAGTAATTTCATCTTTTACTACAATATTTTCTCAATCATAAATTCACAGGGGCGTAAAAACCAGGGATTGAACAGGAAAGGATTAAATATGATTGCTCTAGGTGTAAGGAATCTGTATATATATATTGAAGTTTTTGACTACCGTTTTTAAATAGGCCATGTCTACGATTTAAGAGCCAACACTTGATGAGTGAAGTATAAGCATCAAAGGTTGAAATGTACTTTAGACTACTCAACTTTAGTTCACATTTATAAGTCTCATGAAGACAATGACAGTATGATAACATTTGTCCTTAATAGCATGCAATGTGTTAATCCATTACCAAACAATAAATTTCTAGATTGTTTCAAATTGAAAAACGTTGCAGACAACAATTTACACTTGATGAAATTCTGAACTTTTCAACTTTCTAGGTAGAAATAATTGTGGAAAATGAAGAAATTGCTTGTTTCTGGCAATTTTTTTTCATTTTACACAATGTTTTCCCCTTTGTTTTTCTTGAGGAGTGTTAAGAAGCATCACTGTGTGGAAATGGGTTAACCTTTTTTCTGCTGAATAATTTTCACCTTTTCACTATATTTGAAAGCTTTGACATAATTAGATCTATCTTGTGTTCAAAGATTTCTCTCATAACAACAATAGGAATGTAGTGTAGGCGAAGATCAGACTACAGGCTGTTCTTAGTCAATACGCCTACCAAAGCCATTGTCAAAGGAGGAAAATTTCGGGATCAGCATGACAAGGGTTAATAAATCATAAGTGGTACCAGGCAAAGATGACTGATTTAGCCTTTGCCTACAGAAATATGTGAGTCAAAACTCACTAAGTATACGCCTGCATGCTACCATATACTACAGTAAAAATGAAATTCTTCCTCAATGGATTGATTGATTGAATGGGGTTTAATGCCCCTTTTAACAGTATTTCAGTCATATCGCGGCGGCTGGAGTACCTAACAATGGATTCCTGGTATTTCTCACACCAACATTACCACTACATCCTTTCCTAGCCTCAAGCTGCTATCCCACTTAGGTTTACGATTATCCACCTATTGGTGAGAAACAAATGTTGGAAAGAATGTGCCACCACCAGGGATCAAACCCATGACATCCCATGATTGAAGATTAGGAGTCTGACATGCTACTGACTGCGCTATGATGGCGGCTACTCCCTTAATGGAAGATATTAGTAAGGACCATGTATGATACAAAGCTTCATCTCCACATCAAGCATTGAAGAGATGCCACCATACCAGGCAATGTCAAAAAATGAACTATTGGCTGAAATTAAAATAAGTCAGAAAACAGGAAGTAGATATCGTGCAGCGCCCTAAGATTGACCTCCTAATAAAGTTTCAAGTCAATGATATGAATGGTCACCAAGGGAAATGCAACCAAAATAAACCACTATACCAGGCAATGTTAGAAAATAAACTTAGTTGTAAACAAGGAAATAGTTGACTTGCATATTATCTAAATTCGGTAAACGCCATATAGGATTTCTAGAGAGATCTGCAAACCAAGTTTCATGTCAATGCTATGAATAGTTGCTGAGAAAAGAGTGAGGAAAATATACCACTGTACCACCAATGGCCGAATATAAACAGTCATTAAACTGGAAGAAGTTAGCTTGCAAACCTAACTCAGTAGGTGCCATGTAGGACCCCTAGATAGACCTGCACACCAAGTTTCAAGTCAATGCTATGAATAGTTGCTGAGAAAAGTGTAACGAAAATATACATTAAATGTCCAAATATAAACAAAGTAGTAAAACTGGAAGTAGTTAGCTTGCACCTAAATTCAGTAAGCACCATGTAGGACACCTAGATAGACCTGCACACCAAATTTCAAGTCAATGCTTTTAATAGTTGCTGAAAAAACTGTGACAAAAAATTGGTTACGGACAGACCTGTGTTTTCAGACATATCCACTCCACTTCCAAAGAAAGTTTCTTTATGACCCTACAATCCTGTGAAATTCTCAACAGAATCTGATGGAACTTTCTTTACGACCCTACAATTGTCCTGTGAAATTTTAAAGACAAACTGATAGCAAGAGGCCCATGAGGGCCTGAGACGCTCTACTGGGTATCAAGTTTTCTGTTAAAGTAATCTAATATTTAAGGAAGTTAAATGCTTAAAGAAGAATGCATAAACTGAAAATAATAAAAGGCCCATGACGGCCTGAGATGCTTAACTGGTTATCAAGTTTTCGTTAAAGAAATTTTACATTTAAGGAATTAAGTTAATTGTTTAAAGAAGAATGCATAATGAAAAAAAAAATTGGACTTAATCCCCTTTATTATTTTGAGCAAAAATCCTCAAGGCCCCTTTTCCTGTGTTTCATGACAAATCCACACCATTTCCATTTGACCCTACAATAATCCTGTGAAATTTTCATCAGAATCTGACAATAATTGTGGACTTTATAACATAAACAGAATTGTTTGAATGAAATCCATAAGGCCACTTTTCCTGCGTTTTCTGATGGATCAATTTCATTTCCAAAAGCAACTTTCCTCATGACCCTACAATCGTCCTGTGAAATTTTATTAACAATCTGAAAATAGTTGTGAACTTCATCACATATACAAGAATGTTTTGAATAATTATCTGTAAGGCCCCTTTTCCTGTGTTTCCAATGCTACAATTTATTCCATGCATCTTTGAAGAGAATCTGAAAAAAACAGTTGACTTTATTGTGTTAACAAAGATATTTCAATCAAGATCTCATAAGGCCCCTTTTCCCGTGATACTTTACTGTTGGTTTAATCATTCTGTGAAAGTCTGAAGTGAATCCGATGAAATATTGGGACTTCATTATGTTAACTAGAATATTTAAGGAAGTTTTTCATAAGGCCCCTTTTCATATGACACTTGCCACAATCAGATCAACTGTCAAAATCAACAATTGTAATGATGGTACAATCAATCTGTGTAATATGTGGAATTTATTGTGTTAATGAGTTTAGTGAAATTTTCATAGGGTCCCCTTTCTTATGATACTTTACAGAACAAACCAAATTTCAAAAGGAACAATTCCAATGAAGGTTCAATCATTCTTTAAAAGTTTAAAGAGAATCAATGAAAACAGTGGACTGAATTGTATCAAGAATTTTTTGTAATATAATTTTCATAAGGCCCCTTTTCTCACGAAAGTTAATAAATCAGACCCAATGTACAAAGGAACAATCCAAATGATGGCACAATTTTTCTATTAACTCTTTCCTGTTTTATCAAATTTTAGACCAGTCAAAATTGAAAGAGGTTGCAGACAACAATGAAAATTAGATGCAATTTGAAATGAAACCATCCTTTGTAGTAGAAAATATTGTGTGGAAAGGAGAAATTGCTTGTAACAAGCAATTTCTCCTTTTTCCACAATATTTTCTCAAGTATTCAATGACAGCAATGTTCAATCCCAGGTTTGAACAGGAAAGGGTTAAAGTTTGAAGAGATTCTGATAAAGACTGAGGACATTCTTGTGTTAATGAGGATTTGGTAATAATTTTTTATACAGCCCCTTTTCCTGTGATACTAGACAGATCAGGCCTAATTTGGGAAGAAGCAATCCTAATCATGGTACAAACATTCTGTGAAAGTTTGAACAAAATATGATGAAAACAGTGAACTTAATTGTAGCGTAAGGATTTTAAAATAAAATATTCATAAGGCTCCTTTTCCTGTGATACTTGATATCCAGGTCTAATGTCAACATCAAAAATGGTTATTATTGTACAACCATGCTGTGAAAGTTTGAAGAAAATCCGATGAAAGCTCTAGACTTGGTAACAAGTATTGAATACATGTAATGATGAAATTTTCATAAGACCTCTTTTCCCGAGATACTAGACAGATCAGGCCCAATTTGGAAAGAAATGATCCTAATGATGGTATAAACATTCTGTGAAAGTTTAAACAGAATCCGATGAAATATGTGGATTTTTTGTGGTTCAAGGATTTTAAAATCAAATTTCATATGGCTCCTTTTCCTGTGAAACTTGATGGATTAGGTCTAATATCAACATCAATAATCTTGATCATTCTGTGAAAGTTTGAAGATAATCCAATGAAAGCTTTTGACCTGGTAACAAGGATTTCTAAATGAAATTTTTATAAGGCCCCTTTTCCTGTTTCATGACATTTCAAATCCCATTTTAAAAAGAACTATCATTATGACCTTACAATCATTCTTTGAAAGTTTCAACAAAATCTGATCAAAGCTGTGGGCATCATTGTATTAATAGGGATTTTTTAATCAAATTTCATAAATCCCTGTTTCCCATGTTACTTGATGGACCAATTCCAAAGGAAACTATACTTACAAAAGTATAATCATTCTGTTTGAGTATGAAGACAACTAGATGAAATCTGTGGACTTCATAGCATTAATTAAGTTTCTTTTTCATTAAATTTCCTTAAGACCCCTTTTCCTGTGTTTCTCGGTGGATCAGACCCAATTCTGAAAGGAACAATCATTATGAATTCATGATGGTTCAGTCATTCTGTGAAAATTTGAAGTGAACCTGGTGAAATCGGGGACATCAAGATTTTTTATTAAATTATCATAAGGTCCCTTTTCCTATGATACTTGATGTATCAAACCCATTTTTCGGAAGGAACAATCCATATTGTGTTATAATCATTCCATGAAAGATTGAAGGGAAACTGTTGAAAACTTTGGACTCTAGTGAGTTACCTAGGATTTTTTATTTAAATTTTCATAAGGCCCTTTTTCCTATAATACTGAACAGATCAGAGCCACTTTGGAAAGGAACAATCCTAACAAGAGCCTTCGGGGACGGATTATGCTCCCCGAATAAGGTTTTTGTCACAAAACTGTATGCCATTATTGTACAAAAAACTTCTTATTGAATGCAACTATAGTTTGAGAGTTCAGTTCACAAAAAATTTGGAAATTTGACAAACATTGAAGGAATCTGTTTTGCTTCACAAGCCTGATTTTAGGAAAATTCATTATCATTATATGGTAAAGGGTTAAATATTTTACATTGACCATCAAAGTTATCAATGAAAAATGTCTCCATACAAAAAATGAAGACTCTAACTTGAGTAGTCTTGCATAAACAATAGACTGATTTATTTTAGAGTAGGAAATATACAAAATGTAAAGCTACATGGCATTAAGCCACCTTTAAGCATGGTAAGGTTCATTGGGTCAAACATTGAAATAAACATTACCTAGGGCACTTAATAAACAATGTAAAGGAGGTATATTTGAAAAATAATGAACTTGACAATTTGACCTTGACCAATGACCTTGAACTTAGTACCAACAGAAAGTTCATGTCATAAGCAATGCACATGTAAAATATGAAGGCTATATCACTTACCATTGAATACTTATGGGCGGTGTTAAAGTTAAAATTTTCAAACTTTTGACCTTGAGAAATTATCTTGACATATGACCTTGAACTTAATACCAACAGAAAGGTCATGTCATAAGCAATGCACATGTGAAATATGAAGGTTACATCACTTACCATTGTAAACTTATGGACAATGTAAAAAATAAAAAAAATTGAAATTTTGACCTTGAGAAATGACAGTGACCTAAACTGATGACATTGAACTTAAAACCAACAGAAAAGTCATGTCATAAGCAATGCACATGTGAAATATGAAGGCTGTATCACTAACCATTGTAAACTTTTGACAAAGTTAAAATTTTCAAAATTCTGACCATGACATATGACCTCGACCTTGACTGATGACCTTGTGATTAGTAGCAAGAAAAAGGGTTTGTCATAAGCAATGCACATGTGAAATATGAAGGCTGTATCACTTACCATTGTGAACTTATAGACAAAGTTAATTTTTTTAAAATTCTGACCTTGACACATGACCTCGACCTTGAGAAAAAAATAAAAAAAATTGAAATTTTGACCTTGAGAAATGACAGTGACCTAAACTGATGACATTGAACTTAAAACCAACAGAAAAGTCATGTCATAAGCAATGCACATGTGAAATATGAAGGCTGTATCACTAACCATTGTAAACTTTTAGACAAAGTTATAATTTTTAAAATTCTGAACTTGACTGATGACCGCGACCTTGACTGATGACCTTGTGATTAGTAGCAAGAAAAAGGGTTTGTCAAAAGCAATGCACATGTGAAATATGAAGACTAAATCCGTAACCAATCAAAAATTATGGCCAATATATGTTTTTGCAGGCCAAAAAGAGAGCTTACGTAAAGCTAATAACATTAAAGCCCCTTTTCCCATGACACGTTTTTTTAAATGTAAATTTTCGATAGTGTAAGGTAAAGAGGATCTGATTTGCTACTCAAATATGAAATTTCATAAAATTCTGACTATAAGACTAGGAGAAATTGGCAAAAACTATTTTTTACATTAAGGCCCCTTTTCCATGACGCAGCCTTGAATTTAGAAAATTAAAAAAAATGTGCCTTGGAAACTTCCTAGGAAGATAATACATGTATATTAACCCTTTCCTGTTTTATGAAATTTTAGACTGATCCAATTTGAAAGAGGTTGCAGACGACAATGAAAGATGCATGCAATTTTAAATCTGACCATCCTATGAGGTAGAAAATATTTTGGGAAAAGGAGAAATTGCTTGTTAAAAGCAATTTCTCCTTTTTCCACAATGTTTACTCAAGTATAAAATCACAGTGACATAAAATCCCGGGTTTGTCCAGGAAAGGGTTAAGTTTCATCCAATTAGGCCCGGGGGTTCCTGAGATTGACGTTGGATGGGAAGAAGGACGGATGGACGGACACGCGCACAAGCCAGCAACTATATGCTCCCCTAAAATTTTTGGGGTGCAAAAAAATGGTACAAATATTCTGTGAACGTTCGAAGGGAATCATGAAAACTGTGGACTCTAGTGTGTTAACAAGGATTTCTTAATCAAACCTTCAAAAGGCTTCCTTTTCCCTGTTACTTGACGGATCGTACTGAATTTCGAAAAGGTTGATCCTTATGATGGTAAAATCATTCTGAAAAAGTTTGAAGAGAACTTGATGAAACGTGAACTCTAGAGTGTTAACGAGAGTTCAAATAGATTTTTAAATTAACCTTTCATAAGGCCCTTTTTCCCATGTTTTCTTGACAGATCATACCAAATTTAAAGTTTTTTTAATAAAAATGTTAATAAGGCCCCTTTTCAGGTTTTTTTCACGGTACTGACCCAATTTAGCAAGGAACGATCCGTATGATTGTACAATCATTTTGAGAAAGTTTGAGGAGAAGCCGATGAAAACGTGGACTCTAGAGAGTAAACGGAGATTTTTTAATTAAATTTTAATAAGGCCTCTTTTCCAGTGTTTTTTCGAGGTTCTGACCAAATTTCGAAAGGAACAATCCTTATGATGGTACAATCATTTTGTGAATGTTTGAAGAGAATCTGAAGAGTACTGTGGACTTAGAGCTTTAAGCTCTAGGCCCTCCCATTTAGGAAGAAGATTTTTACATTTTTCACTATATAAGCCCAAGTTAAAATTTTGACATCCTGGATAAGTTAATTCTGACCCTGGAACCATAATTTATACAATCTTGATAGAGGTCCACCAGATGATGCTACACTCCAAATATCAAAGCTCTAGGCCTTCTCATTTCAGAGATGAACATTTTTGTTAAGTTTTCATTATGTAAGTCTTAACAAACTTGTGTTGTCCAGAAATGGACAAATGCTGACCCTGTGGCCAAAATTTATACAATCTTGGGTCTTTTGTTCTGGTAGAAAAAGATTTTCAAAGTTGTCACTATCTATGCTTATGGCCCACACCAACCTTTGCTCCCCCCTTTCTTGACAGTTTATTTTTTGTATGAACTTTATAGTTTGTTTGAATGCGGTTTAACACTGCTTTTAACAATTCTTCAGTCATATCGTGGCAGCTAGAGGACCTAACAATGGATTCCTGGTATATCTCGCACCAGGACTATCATTACATCCTTTCCAAACCTCCAGCTGCTATCCCACTTAAGTTTACAATTATCCACCCATTGGTGGGAGACATATGTCGGAATGATATGTGCTGCCACCAGGGAATGAAGAATAAGAGTCTGATGTTCCACCAACTGCCCTATGATGGACGCAGATACTTTATAGTCCTTGCCCCAAAGACTCTAAAGGTGAATCCAATCCAACAGCCTGTTCATATTAAGATGTACATTTTTTCCCCTCTGTGAGCCCCCAGGGGAGATTACTTCATGATGTGTACAATCTGGAGCGTCTTCCCATGGTGCCAAATTTGGTTGAAATCTGTTCAAGGGTTCTTAAGAAGACAAAAATGTAAACCAGAGGACCATGATGGTCCTATAGCACTCAGCTGAACTGTCTGCTGTTAAAAAAATGCAACTAGAGACAAATAACTATAATCAGTTTCATGAAGATTGAGCCTAAACTGTGACTTTTATATTGTAAACAAAGAAATTGTCATTATGGCCCCTTTGCCTGTGTTATCCTATAGAACCTTCCCGTAATCTATATGGTTAATCTTTATGACCCAACAAGTATCCTGACCAAGTTACATGACGATTGAGCCAAAATGATGATCTCTAAAGCATTAACAAAGAAATTGTCATTGAGGCCCCTTTTCCTGTGTTTTCTAAAAGTGCCTTCCTATAATCAATAGGGTTCAGCCTTAGGACTAGAAAATTATTCTGGCCAATTTTCATGAAAATTGAGCCAAATTGTGGCCTCTAGAAAGTAAACAAAGAAATTGTCATTAAGGCCCCTTTTCCAGTGTTTTCCAAAAGTACCTTCCTATAATCAAAAGGGTTAATCCTTGTGACTAAACAATTATTCTAGCCAATTTTCATGAAAATTGTGCCAAAATTGTGGCCTCTTGAAAGTCAACAAAGAAATTGCCTTTAAGGCCCCTTTTCCTGTGTTTTCAAAAAGAACCTTCCAAAAATCAATAGGCTTCATCCTCATGCCCTAATAATCATTCTGGCCTAGTTTCATGAAGATTGAGCCTAAATTGTGGCCTATACGCTGTAAACAAAGAAATTGTCATTAAGGCCCATTTTCCTGTGTTTTCCGATAGAACCTTTCCATAATCTAGAGTGTAAAAAAAGAAAATGTCATTAAGGCCCCTTTTCCTGTGTTTTCCAATAGAATCCTCCAATAATCAATAGGGTTCATCCTCATGATCAAACAATTATTCTGACCAAGTTTCATGAAGATTAAGCCAAAATGATGACCTCTAAAGCATTAACAAAGAAGTTGTCATTAAGGCCCCTTTTCCTGTGTTTTCAAATAGAACCCGCCCATAATCAATAGGGTTCATCCTCGTGACCTGACAATTATTCTGACCAAGTTTCATGAAGATTGGGTCAAAACTGTGGCCTCTAGAGTGTAAACACTTCAATTGTTGACGCCGCACGACAGACGACAGACATTCAACGATCATAGAAGCTCACCTTGAGCACTTTGTGCTCAGGTGAGCTAAAAAGTTAGCGCACACTACGCAATCATATAGGTCACCATGACCTTAGGTCAGATGACCCAACAAGACCACATATCAATCTTCAATAATTTAAAGGCCATCTGCAGTATGTGAATTTTGACCAGCCTAAAATGTTATTGTCTGATAATGGGTTAAAGCTTGGAAAATTGGGGGGGGGGGCTACAACTTAACTTACCCGTTTAACAAGAGTGACTGATTTTATTGAACGGGGTTTAATGGCACATTTAACAGTATTTCAGTAATATTGCAGCAGTTGGAGCAAATAGGTCTAAAAAGTTATTGTCTGGTAATGGGTTAAAGCTTGGAAAATTGGGGGGGGGGGGGTACAACTTTACTTATTGGTTTAACAAGAGTGATTGATTTATTGAATGGGGTTTAATGGCACATTTAGCAGTATTTCAGTAATATTGCAGCAGTTGGAGCACCTAACAATGGATTCATGGTATTTTTCACGCCCATACTACCATTACATCTTTTCCGAGCCTACAGCTTCTCATCACACATAGGTTTACAATTATCCACCAATAGGTGAGAGACAAATATTGGAAATGGATATTTCCCACGCATGGGGATCAAACCCGGGACCCCATGATTAGGAGTCCAACATGCTACCACCTGCGCTAAGGCTGCGGCTAGACAAGAGTGTCATAGTCACAAGTAAATATATGCCACCACATTAAGGTCCTTTTTCTGTGACAATCTAGAACGGTAAAAACCAAGTGAATAGAAACATTCTGTAAAAATTTCATGCAAATCTGTTGAGAAATGAATGAGTTACATTAACAAGAAATTTTCTACAAAGCCTCCTTTTCATGTGACACAGCTTGAAATGCCAAAACCCGGACATTCTGTTAAATTTTCTTCAAATTTGTCAAAAAATATAGGAGATGTGTTAACAAAAGGTAGATGGACAGTCAGATGGAGATGATACCAATATAAGTCCACCTTCGGAGGCATACAGAGGTTGTTGTCCTACAAAGGTTCAAAGAAGAAATCATACAAATTGTAATTCAAACAATTTACTCCAATGCAATCAAAAACACACATATAATGTTATGTATAATGAGAGAAGGAACTAGTTTGAACTATTACCAAGGTATAATGAAATGGCAATGAAATGAATTCATAACAAAATTTTATCATAGCACAATAATAATACTTAGAAAACCTGAGAGCTTCTTACTATTATGACTAAATATTCGGAGCTAAACTTCCAATTCAACGCCAAAGAAAATAGATTTTTCAAAATAGAATCATTTTTTACAAGAGTCATCTTCAATCACGAAGAGCTATGTTACAGAGCAGTGTTTGTTGTCTATCAAAACACTATAACAAACTTTAACCAATTCCCACACAATGATGCTTTTGGATGCCCCTCAAGATAAATGATTTGGAAAACATTGTGTAAAATGAAGAAATTTCTTGTAACAAGCAGTTTCTTCATTTTACACATTGTATCTACCCAGAAAGTTGAAAAAATTCAAAATTTCATAAACAAAATTGTCACCTGCAGCTCCTTTCAATTTGGACTAGTCTAGAATTTTATCATCTGGTAACTTGTTAAGCTATATAAAGTAAGAACACAAAAGAATCTTTCGCATTAACCCATTACCAGACTACAAAATTTTAGGCTTGTCAAATTTTACAAATTGCAAAAATTAAATTTTGGTTGCTGAAACTTTAAAAAAAACTTTGTCTTTAGGGGTATGAAACATTGAAATTCACTTGTTATCCCAACCTTTTTTCATGAAAGGCATCAAATTGAGGACTTGTGTGGGAATGGGTTAAGGAAATAATACTAGAATTATGTTTTACATTAACAAAGTTCTTGGAGGGTGGTTTCATTTCATAAGTGAACTTGCTGTCTAAATGAATGAATGTGTGAATCAGTTTCTTGATTTATAGCCTCGTACTTTACCCTTTCATCAGCTCTCCTGGACACAAAGAAAGCAAAGGGTTGTTAACCAGCATTTTCTACTTTTCCCATACTGTTCTTCTAAAATATCTTTTCATTTGTTTATAAATTCTAATTTGTCTTAATTGTGCCATCTATTGTTTATGAGTTGTAATTGAACTTAATCATTGCTTAAGGTACTTTCCCTGCAATCTAGAAATAAGGAAGTTTATCATTTAAGGATACTTTCAACTATTTAGAGTTATGTTTGAAGTTTAGTCTAGAATAAAGAAATGTATTTTGATTGATTTAAATAGCTGTATTAAGCAAACCCTGAAAACAATGGATGACAATCAAACTTATCTATAAGCACTAAGCATGCCTATATATATTTTTTTTGCCAGCTAAATACAGGACTATGTTGAATTTTGCAGAACAAGAATTTAAATATTTGGCCTGGAATACTATAGCAATACCTATCACTTTAGTGTAATATGATGTAAAAAAGTATCTACCTATGCATGTGCAGCTAATTTGCAGCATCGTGGTTGTGAACATATACATACAACCTGCTTAACAAGACATCACAATATGAACACAGTAGATGGATTTCTAGGTCTACAATTTACTTCTAATGATAAAGAATACAAATGTGGTTGAAAAATAACATGACAATCTTAACACCGTACATGCACTAGTTTCCACTTTAAGAGATTCAAGTATATGCGCCAAATTTTTGGAAATGGGAGAGCATAAAATAGCACTAAATCTGTCGCAGTGTGTATATACATCATTAATATGTTGGATAGGAAAATCATGGGGACATAAATACCAGTGATTGTACAGAAAAGTGTTCAGCACTAACAAAAAAATTTCCTTCTCAGCAACAAAAACTTTTATGCTTATAACAGTGGTACAAGGTACATGGCAAAGTGTAGATATCCGAGATACTTTTAACCCATTCCCACACAATGACGTTTTTTGAAGCCCCTCAAGAAAAGCAACAAGCAATTTCTTTATTTTCAACAATGGTTTCTAACAAGAATTTTGAAAAAAAAAATTCCTAAACTTAAAATTGTCTGCAACTCCTTTTAATTTGGACCAGTCCAAAATTTCATTGTGTGGTATTGGGTTTAAACATGTAAGTCACCATATCAAACCTTGTCATGATAAATCTGGAGTATTCATAGTTTGGCAGAAGTATAGAAAAAGATCAGCCTACAAATATGTGCAGTCTGATTTTAGTCTACACTACCTGCTTGACAATGTCAGCCAGAGTTGTTTATATTAATACTTTTCAAAAGAATATCAACCAATAAGCCAACCCAGACTTTTTTCAGTGCTTTCAATCCTTTGATTTTAATGCAATTCTGAGGAACAAATTAATTCAGCATAAGTGTTAAATTGCCTCAGAAACTTTGAATTGTATAAAATTACTTTTGAAAAATATTTTACAATGAAAAGCTTCTAGGGAATTTTCACCAAATTCTTGTTAAAATGTACATGTTTGCAAATTCATTACATTTAAAAAATAATGAACATGGGGACATCAGCAATCAAAGAAATTTTACACTTACATAAATATACTGTTCCTATTCACAGAGAATGGGATTTAAAATCCCTTTTCACAATTTTTCAGCCATATCAAAGTGGCTGGAGCACTTAATAATGGATTCCTGGTATATCTCACACCAGTACCACCATTAAATCCTTCGCTAGTCTCCAGCTGCTATTCCACTTAGGTTTACAATTATCCACCCATAGGTGAGAGACAATTGTCGGAAAGGATATGTGCCACTGCCAGGGATCGAACCCATGATATCTCATTATTGATGATTAGGAGTCTAATGTGCTACCAACTGCATGATGACAGCAGCTTGCCTTATCATAGAAAATACTATAATTTGTCACAGACAAAATGCATGTAAATTCAATCTTGCTCAAGGAACCACCTGTATTAAGCAATCACTTGCATTCAGGGACCACAATTGAAATCCCCTTTCAAAATCATATTTGCTAAAAGCATATCATGAACAAGAGGGCCCTAAAGCACTCACCTGAGAATAATTTGATCTAATAAACCCTTCCTGTCACGCCCACAAGTTTTGAAAGGGGTCCCCCTAGGATCAATCCTGCGCAAAATTTGTTTGAAATTGGCCCAGTAGTTTAGGAAGAGAAGATTTTTAAAGAATTACATCATGATTTCTCTAAATCTGATAAGCTCGCCCTGCCAGACCCAATTTTTTTCGTAAATCAAAATTTCACAAATAATTTTGAAAAGGACGACGGAAGGAACTTTCCTGCCAAATTTGGTACAAATCAGCCTAATGGTTAAGGAGAAGATTTTTAAAGAACTATTCCATGATTTCTCCAAGTCTGATAAGCAGGTCCCTGCCATGCTAACATTTTTTTGCAAATCAAATTTTCACTGACATGTTTTGAAAAGGGTCAACCAAGAAACATTCCTGCAAAATTTGATCCAAATTGGCCCAGTGGTTTAGGAGGAGATGTTTTTAAAAAATGTTCACAAAGGATGATGCAAGACAGATAATGGACATTGAGTGATCCTAAAAGCCCCCCTTGAGCATGTTGTGCTCAGGCGAGCTAATAATTCCAACGTTGTTGGAACTGAGACTTCCGGCTTAATACAAGATTTACTGTATTCAAAATAGAATAAAAAAATTTCAACTCACATAATCTTTGGTAAGCTAGCACAATTGATTATTGACTATTTAGTAAACCCATTCCAAAATGACAAAATTTTAAACTGATCTAAATTAACCCCTTCCCGCTTATCAAAATTTTAGACTGGTCCAAAGTCAAAGGTTTTACAGATGATAATTTTAAAATGAACTTATTTGTAAAATAATAATTCAGTAGGGTAGAAAATATGGTTGAAAAAGAAGAAATTGCTTGTTACGAGCAATTTCTTCTTTTTTCTCAATGATTTCTCAAGTATAAAAACACAGGGTGTAAAAACCAGGGATTCAACAGGAAAGGGTTTAAAAAGTGGCAGACAATATTTTAAAACTGATGAATTATTTGTCTTTTTTGGATAGAATACAATGTGGAAAATGAAGAAATTGCTTGTATCAGGCAACTTCTTCATTTTCTACATTGTTTTACAAGCTTTTTTCTTTGGGGGGGGGGGGGGTAAAAAGGCGGGAAATTGGATAAGTTGCTTTTTCTGAGCAGAATGGTCTTCATAAGATCTATTTCTGTAGATGCAGAAGGGTTTATGATATTTCGATAGCGTAACAAATAAATGCTCCAAATAAGAGGGATTCAAGTCAACTATTAATGTATGACCTGTCTTGTACAAACAGACCATTCTGGTATTGAGAAAAGGAATCGATCCTGGTCAGACTGCAGTAAGTATGCAGACTTACCAGGGTCAAAACTTTACTTTTCTGAATAAAATAATAAGACATTCCACCTAACTTTACATTAACTTTTGAAATACCAACACTGATTAACATTTGTCATGCTGTATAAAATCCTGTTTAGATTTGCACCAAAATCAAATGACTGAAAACACTAGAAACACTTGTTGCCTGTCAATATTTCATTTGAAAACTGATTCGATAAACAATTCTGGCTTGAAAAGGACAAGCAAGAGGTGTAGACTAGGATCAGACTGCACACATGTACAGTCTGATCTTTGTCTATACCTTCTGCAGAAACAGGAATATTCCGGGATCAGCATGAAAAGCATTACCCTCAGCAGTGTTAGATCTTTTTTCAAATATTCATTTGGAGTTTCCTCTGATGAGTAACATATCATTTGTAGTAGTTTATAAAACTTAAAATTATAATCAATGGAACTCTCTCAGCAGAACGATTCTGAGGAGGGTTCCCACACAACCAGTGATTTTTCTCATAGTTTTGGAAACTTGTCCACAGCCAAATATATTTGGAAAAATATGTTGTTTTCAAAAACATTCGGAAAATTTTGCCATCAAGGTTTAGGACACAAAATAAGTCCTGTGCATTATTCACTTCATAGATAAGGCTCCTTTGCATCTTAAGTCTTTTAATGATTAAAACTGAACTAACAAGCAACCTTTCCATCTTTATTCTTACTTTTTTCATGTTGTAAGATCCCCTTTCATATTTGGGATTTTGTTCCTGATTTTGGGAAAAAAAATGTCATTTTTAGGAATTGGGAACTGGTCCTTCTTAGGGGCACATTTTAAGAAGGAAAAAAAAAACACTGCAGTGTTAGGAAGGGAATTGTTGCATTGGGACTTAAGCTAAGAAGTCTTGCAAAATTTCAATGAAATGTACAAATAAATGAATGAGTTAACCCTTTCCCGTTTAAATACGGGATTTTACGTTCCTGTGATTTTATGCTTGAGAAAACATTGTGGAAAAAGAAGAAATTGCTTGTAACAAGCAATTTCTCCTTTTTCCACAATATTTTCCACCACATAGGATGGGTTCATTACAAATGGCATCAAGTTTTCATTGTCATCTGCAACCTCTTTCAACTTGGACCAGTCTAAAATTTCCAGAAACAGGAAAAGGTTAAGTTCACATGAAACTATAGGATATAAATGAGTTTGATATAATGCTTACAAAAGCTGCGTTTACAAGTAGAACAATGACCAGGTTTTTCCCTTTGAATCAAATTTCATTTATCTAGTATTCAAATCTAGTCTTATGATGAGGAGGCATTGAATCTATAGCACAAGTAGTCAGATTTATTATGGCCTTTGATGATCTTAAATCACACAATCCTTCATTCTGGCACACTAATGAAATAAGTTGTAAAAAGCTTAGAAAAAGATGAATTACTAGTAAAAAGTGATTTGTCTTTATATCCTAAATGGTGCTTTTTCTTTCAGTTTTATCCAATAAGAATTGTAAACTACAACTTCTATTGATTATGACCAGTCTGAAAAGTTCTTTTCTGGCAATAGGTAAGATCTCATTATCTAAAGAGTAAAGAACCATACTGTAGAAGTACAAGAATATACTTCATAACGAGATAACGGTTACTTTTAAAATCTCATAACTTCAGCTTGATTCATTCAAGCAATTATGAAATTTTAGCCATACACCAATAAGGTACAATAGAAGAATGTATATAAAATCTCAAAAACACCACAACACAATGAAGTTATGATATACAGGTACGTAAGTTCATTTCTTCAAACATGTGGAATTGAAATATATTATCACATATAGCTGATACCACGGTGACTTGACATGTCTGACAACTAACTGGCTGTTTGGCATTGATTGGGTAAAGGTCGACGAAACAGTAATATGTGTGGTTCTGTAATGTATGAAAAAAATATAATGTATTAACCAATTCCCACATATTAACACTTTCAGACGCTTTCAAGAAAAATAGATTTTAAAGAAGACATTTTCTTCATTTTCCAGTATGCTCTCTACCCAAAAAGGCAGATTTTCAAAATTTCAACTATAAATTGTCGTCTGCAACTTCTTTGAATTTGGAACAGTCTAACATTTTGTTGTCTTATAATGTGTTAAGGATCATCCATGCCCCAGTAATCAAAATATTCAGAAATACAGTGATCTGCCAATGCTGTGTTTTTGCCCCATTGTCTCCAAATATCACATATGTCCCCAGATTTTAAAGACCATAGAGATATTGTCCCCTTGGTTTCAAAGCCCTGGTAGCTAGATTGTAAGTGTGATAAATTTGTAAAATGACCCCCACATTTTAAAACCATGGGTAGTCGTCCCCTTGCTTCAAAAATCTCAGATGACTGAAAATATGACCTTAACCCTTTCCTGTTCAATCCCTGGTTTTTATTCCCCTGTGATTTTATTATTGAGACAAGAGGGCCAGAGGCCCTGGCGCTCACCTGAGACAAGGCTCTTTTTGTCATCAAGGCCTAATACAAACTGGTGGTTTGGGAGGAGACGTCTTTTTAAAAATCCTTCTTTATTTCTATATAAGCCCTACCCCCCCTTAAGCTCCTAGAGGGGGCTAGAGGTTGGTGATTTGAGCAATTCTGAAAAAGGTCAATGTACTGATGCTTCATGCCAAATATCAAGACTCTAGGCCCTCTGGGTTTAGAGGGGATAATTTTTAAAGTTTTCTTTAAAATTCCAGTTTTGTTGCCATGGCAACCAGAGTTTTTAATGGATTTCAATTCTTTTAGCAATTTTCAAAGAGCACCACATATGGAACATTTCTGCCAAATTTGGTTGAAATCCGCCCAGCGGTTTGGGAGGAGATGTCATTTTAAGATTGTTGACACATGAAGGACAAGAGCCGATGCACGAAGGACAGAGGACAATCAAAATACCTCACCATGAGCACTTTGTGCTCAGGTGATCTAAAAACATTATAATCTTTTTTTTTCAATTCCATGTACAAACACTATGATGTCAATATAACCAACAAATCAAGGCTACAGCTGAATAGTACATGTACTTATAATGATACAAGTGAATGTCAGTAAGTACTAGAACTCTGCTTTTAATATTTTTTTTTTCATTCAGTTGAACACAAAGACAGATAAATAACCAATTTTATCTCAAATAGAAAATATCAGAGGTGTGTTTTTTAAAATTGGTAACTATAGTGACAAGGTTTTGAAAATTAGACTGTGAATTGACATTTTGGTCACGAGATTTCCACAAAATCCTGCATTTTTTATGATGCTCGTGAAAAAAAGTTTTAGAAGACAATATGGAGAATGAAGATATTGCTAGTTACAAGCAATTTTTTCAATGTCCATAATGTTTTCTACTCCAATAGAAAAAGATTTTTTAAAATCATGTGGTCTGCGGCATCTTTCAAATTGGACCAGTCAAAAATTTTCAGGTTTCATTGTATAGCTTTCATAGCTTTCAACGCGCCTGCTGTCATTGTAAATTATGAATGTTACTCTCACTGCACTTTTCTAAAACCTTTTTATGCCTTGAAAATGAAACTAGACAATCTTTGGCAATCTAACTTCAGAGACAACAATCAAACAAAATGAGACAAATAGTCAACAAGAGGCCCATAGGGCCCTATCAGTCACCTGAGTCAAAAGAGCACAAAAACAATAAATGATTGATTTTTTGGATGAGGTTTACCACCACTTTTAACAGTATTTCAGTCATATTGCGACGGCTGGAGCACCTAAGAATGCATTCCTGGTATTTCTCACACCAGTACTACCACTACGTCCTTTCCTAGCCTCCAGCTGCTATCCCACTTTATCCACCCATTGGTAAGAGACAAAGGTCGAAATAAATATGTGCCGCCGCCAGGTATCGAACCCATGACAATCCTACTATTGAAGATTTGGAGTCTGATGCGCTACCAACTGCGCTATGATGGCGGCACAAAAAAATTTAAGTCCACCAGATAATGCTACATATCAAATATCAAAGCTCTAGACCTTCCTGTTTGGGAGAAGAAGATTTTTAAAGATTTCACTATACAAGCCTATGCTAGAGGAACAGGCTAATTTTTCCCTTGGTTAATTATTTATATAATTTTGATAGAGATTCACCAGATAATGCTGTATACCAAATATCAAAGCTCTAGGCACTTCTGTTTCGGAGATTTTTTTTTAATATTTCCCTATATATGCCTTTGTTATACTTGTGACGTCAGGGAACAGCCACAATTTATACAATCTTGATAGAGGTCTACCAGATAATCCTACATGCCAAATATCAAAGTTTTAGGACCTACCTTTTGGGACAAGAAAAGTTTAAAATTTCTCACTATAAAAGCCTATGTTAAACTTGTGATTTCCCGGAACAAGCTAATTCTGACTCTTGGGCCATTATTTATACATGTTCAATCTTGATAGCTATCCATCAGCTGATGCTGTATACCAAATATCACAACTCTAGCTTGGAAGAAGAATTTTTAAGATTTACACAATTTAAGCCCTAGGTAAAACTTGTCATGTCCGGGATTGGCTAATTCTGACCCTGGAGCAATAACTTATACAATCTTGATAGAAATCTACAAGACAATGCCACATACCAAATATCAAAGCTCTATGCCTCCTGTTTAGGAGAAGAAGATTTTTAAAATTTTCACTATATAAGCCCTTGTTAAACTTGTGATGTACAGGAATGGACTAATTCTGACCCTTGAGCCATTATTTATACAATCTCAATAGATGTCCACCAGATGATTCCACATACCAAATATCAGAGGTCTATTGGTTTGGTAGAAAAAAGATTTTCAAAGTTGTAAGCTTATGCACTCCCCTAACTTTAGCGCCCCCCCCCCCAGCACGGCCTTTTTTTGACAGATTTTTTTCTTGTACACACTTGATAGTTCTTTCCCTAAAGACTCTAAATACCAAATTTGAATTCAATCCAACAGCCGAAGATTTTTAAAGATGTACCCTTTTTTGCCCAAAATGGCCCCCCAGGGGAGAAAACTCCATGATGTGTAAAAATCTGAAGCACCTTCCCATTAGGATGCTTCATGCCAAGGGTTCTTAATAAAAGGTAAAAAATGTAAAAAGTTAACGACAATGCATGACGGCGGACGAAACACGATAGCAATGTCACCATGACCTTCCTTTAGGTGACCTTATAACCAATACCATCATTAATTGTTAATGACTAGTGTAAGCACTTCTAAACATGAGAAAACAGGGTTGATTGAAACTTCATTTCTGAACAATCCCTGATTTTTACGTCTCTGTTATTTTGTAATTAGGAAAACATTGTAGAAAAAGAAGAAATTGCTTGTAACAATTTCATTTTTTTTTCCTCACTATATTTTCTAATCGACTGAATGATTATGTTTCAAATTAACTCAACTTTGAATTTTGTCTGCAAAACCTTTGAATTTGGACAGGTCTAAAATTTTCAAAATAGGAAAAGAGTTTAAGTGAAATTTTTAAGTCTAAATTTTTAAGGCTAAGTTTGTCATATAGATGTGATAATGAGTGCAAACAATAGTAAATGGACCTAGATTCAAATCATCCACTCGTCCTGGACCATTTTTTCCTTCTTTGTCTATTTAGTGGAATTCAAAAAATTTGAATACAGAAAATAATGTAAGATTATAAATTCTCATTGTGCAGGATGTGTAAATATTTTAGTCAGGGCAATTTTTTTTTAACCAACCTTTGAGCAAATTTGAAAATTCATGAGCCAATTTGGTGGCTAATCTGTTTTTCTGAGGCCAGCTTCTTAGCAATTGTAGATATATTTGAAATTTTTAAAGAGTTTTTTAAAAATTTGTAAAACTTTCAATTAAAATATAAAATCTTATTTATTCATGGACCAAATAAAGTAATTACCTGGATCATGTTTCATATAATGGATCCAGCCATGACTCTGTTGTACTCCGATACTTCTCCATTCAGCTTCTGACATCAAATGAGTTTTGGGAACAAGTTTGGCAACATCCTTTGGAAGCATCACATGTCTGAAATTTAGAAATTTTGGAAGATGTTAGAAGACCTACCAAATTCTTGGTATCACTAGGAACTCTGAAAAGTTGCCAAAACATGCACAGGTCAAAAACATTCAAGATCTCAGATTAACCCATTGCCACACAAGAAAATTTTACACTGTCCAAAAAGAAAAAAAGTTGCAGATGACAATGTAAACTTTATGAAATTTTTCAACTAAGTAGAAAAAATTGTGGAAAATGGAGAAATTGCTTGTTGCAAGCAAATTCTTATTTTACAAGATGTTTTCCCATTTGTTTCCCTTGAGAGGCACCCAAAATTGTCATTGTGTGGAATTAGGTTAAGTGAGTCTTGAATGTAGAACAAGCTACCTCAAAGACCTGATATCATAATGTGCATCGTCAATTTATTACCACAAAGTCCCGCATTTTACACGCCAAAGAATCAAAGGCACCAAAAACATTGTGAAACTAGAAATGTTTCAAAGACACTGATGCCCCACTTAATTATTTGTCAGATGACCTTTGGTTGTGACCTTGAACTTGGGAATATCAAGTTAAATGTGTAGGTTCAGAGATGAATAATTTTTAAATTTTACTATATACAGTCATCTGTATAGGTTGAGCACCATTGTCTCTAAATAATCATTAATGTGTCTCCAGTTTTTAGCTCACCTGAGCACAAAGTGTTCAAGGTGTCATCATGCGTCATTGTGTGTTGGGCAATAATTCCTGTAAACATCTTCTAATCCTAAACTAGTTGGCTAATCTTTATCAAACTTGGCAGAAATGTTCCTTTGGTGGAACAGACCTTAACTTATGACAAGAGGACCATGATAGTCCTAAATTGCTTCCCTGAGTATGATGGTTCATGGCTTTATGATATATAACAAGAGGACCATGATGGTCCTAGATCGCTCACCTGAACTGTCTGCTGTTTAAAAAAATGCAACTAGAGACAAATAACTATAACTAGTTTAATGAAGATTGATCCCAAACTGTGTCTTCTATATTGTAAACAAAAAATGTCCTTATGGCCCCTTTCCCTGTGCTTTCCTATAGAACCTTCCCATAATCTATAAGGTTCATCTTTATGACTTAACAATTATCCTGACCAAGTTTCAAGATGATCGAGCCAAAATTATGGCCTCTAGAGTGTTAACAAAGAAATTGTCATTAAGGCCCCTTTTCCTGTGTTTTCCAAAAGCACCTCCCTATAATCAATAGGGTTCATCCATGTGACCTAACAATTATTCTGGCCTATTTCATGAAGATTGAGCCAAAATTGTGGCCTCTAGAAAGTAAACAAAGAAATTGTCATTAAGACCCCTTTTCCTGTGATTTCCAAAAGAATCTCCCCATAATCAATAGGGTTAATCCTTATGCCCTAATCATTATTCAGGTCTAGTTTCATGAAGATTGCAGGGATGTGGAATAAGGGATTTTCTCTACTTGTCCATGGACAAGTAAAATGTGATTTTCTGCTTGTCCAGGATCAAAAATTAAATGGACTTGTCCGTGAAAAGATGAAGAACAGATAAATTTTGAGAAAACATTATTTTTAAAGAAGAAAATGCTGAGTTTCAGCATTTTCTTAATTAAAAACAATATTTTCTAGCCTTAGATACAAACATTACACTCCTAAATCTCTCTATCTATTTAGTACCATTCCAAGATTTGCCGATATTTGCTTGGATACAGAAAAGTAGCCTCGAAAAATTTACTTGCCCACAGGTAGAAAAGCCCGTGTCAGACAAGTCGGGCATGGGAATTCCACACCCCACGATTGAGCCTAAATTGTGGCCTTTAGAATGTAAATAAGGAATTTGTCATTAAGGCCCCTTTTCCTGTGTTTTCCTATAGAACCTTCCCTAATCAATAGGGTTCATCTTTATACCCTAATCATTATTCTGGCCTAGTTTCATGACGATTCAGCCTAATGATTTATTGAATTGGGTTTTACGCCGCTTTTAGCAGTATTTCAGTCATATAGCGACGGCTGGAGCACCTAACAGTGGATTCCTGGAATTTCTCACACCAGTACTACCACTACATCCTTTCCTAGCCTCCAGCTGCTATTCCACTTAGGTTTACGATTATCAACCCATTGGTGATAGACAAATGTCGGAAAGAATATGCTGTTCCACATCTGTTAATGGCCCATTTTTAAAACAGGGTGAAACATGTTGCCAATTTAATAACCCAAAAAATCTTGACTTGGCAGTAATAAGTTAGGCAGTATATATAGATAGAGAGAATCATAAATGGAATTCATAACCATTCATCAAATCTTAAAGGAAGAAATTATTATATTATTATTTCATACTTTATGCAGAAATTCTTTAGTAAAGTAGATTTTTAGTAACCGCAAAACCGAAAACTTATTATTCGGACGAAAACTTATACCGCTAGGATAACAAGCATATGTTCACTGTGTATTACGGTACAGTGAGCCACATCGTAAGTGACACCGACTGTACGCTAGATATCACTAGTGAGACTACACAATTTAACTGGTGGAAATTTCTCAATCGAGGTAAATTTTACATGATAAGACAGATATAAACGCGGTTTTCGGTATTTGAAAGAGCTAATATCACTTGTCTCTCGGTTGTGTGTCGTTCGTTGTTATTGAGTGTACTTTCTGGAAAAATCCATACTTTAATCCACGAATCACTCATTTTTCTTTAATGTAATCCGTCAGACTGATGAATCCAAAGTCATTATGCGTAACTGGGAGCATTAATTGTGACTATGCCTGTGAAGAAGGAAAGTAAAATCTTATTTCTTGAACACTTATACCATGTTATTCAGCAATGCATTGTATATAGCCGGGTACGACTGAGGAATAGCAACCCTGTCTTCCGTACAGTATCAGTAGTGACAGAGGTCGCAGAAAAATCTGTACGATTGGTGACAGTTTAAAATATAATTCCCGGAAGCTGATTTCATCTGTTATCCTGTTTGATAAACTTCGGGTTCGGAGGCCAACAATGCCAAATGCCGATCCTGTAAACCTTTGTAATTATATATACACATAATAATAGTGTTTTACAAGTTAACTCGTGGGGTTTATTTGTCTTTTAGAGCTTCTTTTAGTTCTTCTATCTGACTCTATACTGGGGGTATATATGATTTTATTTTTTTTTGTTCCTTTCGTAGCAGCTAAAACTATGAAAATACAATTGGGGAAACGAGCTAGGTCAACCTCTTGTCGATGTAAACTGCACTCCGCATACAATAATAGCACTACTACTACTACTAATAATAATAATTATTATTATTATTTGTATTATTATCGCTATTTTTCAGGAGGAAAACATATTTCGCACGAGTACCAGACTTTCATGTGGTCCTCTTACCTGGTGAATATCCTTCCTTCATTTGACTTTGAGATTATTACATTTCCATCGTCGGTTTGCCAGGGAGCTCGATACTATATTTTCTTGGGGGCCTTTAGGTAAATATAGAATGCCGGGGGATATGCTTGGCAACGCAACCGTGGGCATGTTTATATCAAAAACACACAATAGACCTAACTAAGAACTGATGTCAAAAGTTTTTGTCATTGTACTAGTCTGCTAATGATTGCGATCGCACGCATGACTGTAGTAATAAAGGTTTCAGAACGTAATTGAATACTTTGAAACTTAATATGGGAGATAAGCATTTTATCCCTGTACATAAGTCTTAAAGAAGAGTACATGTACTATGCCAATTTAGAGGTGTGCCACTAGTGGCATAATCCATACAATATAATCGGCTGTACCTTGCATATCATTATAGGTAGCACAATTGGACTTGTGTGTAAATGAAGTGCAACCCGATTGAGACTATTCGCAAGGCTGTCGTACAGATTATCAGTTTATCAAGCCAGTCAGAGCAGCCTGGACAATCTGCATAATCTTCACATCTCGAACATTGTAATCAGCGTGAGTCTGTTGTCTTTGTGTTTGATCAGGTCTGCAAAAATTACGATTCATATTGCTCCAATTCTTTCACCTTAGACGCACCTCACAGAAGTCCTAGTATAAAACATGCGCTGATGAAGAAACTTTTCCCAGAGGGGGTCCACACTCCCAAGAGGGGTCTGACGAAAAAAGTTAACATTGCCAAAAAAAAAAAAAAACAACAACGGAAAATTTTCATTTTTTACAACTGAAAAATTTACTGTATATTGTATAGGCGTGTTTTTGTAATAAACTTTGATTATAAATGTTCAGAACATTGGTCTCAATGAGCAATAGTCACCCTCTTTCCTCCTGTATTGTGACAAGTTTCAATTCAGAGAATAAGATACACCTCAAAAATAGAAATCCTAGTAAACTTTCAGTGAACCTCAAACACACGGGAATCACTGAGTAAAATTTGTGTAAACAGTGAATACGAAAAGGCAGATATTCTAAATCAACAGTTCCAGTCAGTCTTCACTCCAATGACACCAATTTCTTTGGCTCAGTCTATAAGACAAAATGTGTTTTCTTCCTCTTTCAGCAAATACCCAGTTAAGCTGAACATTACTATTTGCACCAGTGGAGTACAAAAACTTATTTCCAACCTGAAACCAGACAAAGCAGCAGGACCAGACAACATCAAACCTCTTGTACTAAAAAACTTATGTTATCAAATTTCCCCGATCTTACAAATTCTTTTTCAGAAATCCCTAGACACAGGCACTCTCCCCCAGCTTTTGACAAAAGCAAACATGACTCCACTCTTCAAGAAAGGAAACAAAGAAGATCCTGCAAATTACAGACCTATATCTTTAACGTGTATATTGTGTAAAGTTCTAGAACATATTGTAGCCTCAAATCTAACTGAACATTTTGACAACAATAATATCCTTTATGACTTGAAAGGCGTTCATGCGAAACTCAGTTACTTCAACTGACCGACCATCTTGCCAGAAACCTGACTAAAGGAAAACAAACTGATCTAGTTTTATTAGACTTCAGCAAGGCTTTTGACAAAGTTAGCCACTAAAAACTTTTGTATACATTGCAGGAACATGGTGTTAACAATGCTACCCTTTTGTGCATTAAATCTTTTCTAATAGGTAGAACACAAAAAGTAGTCTTAGAAGGTGGATGCTCATCAGAAGTACCAGTCACGTCTGGAGTACTTCAAGGATCTTAACTTGGCCCTCTTTTGTTTCTTTTGTATATAAATGACCTTCCAAATAACATCACATCCCAAGTTTGTTTGTTTGCAGATGACACTGCCGTTTACTTAGCTATAAACAACAGGCAAGACTGTTTGACCCTATAAGATTTGTTTTTGAATGGGGTTTTACGCCGCTTTCAACAATCTTTCAGTTATATCGCGGCGGCTGGAGCACCTAACAATGGAATCCTGGTATTTCTCACACCAGTACTACCATTACATCCTTTCCTAGCCTCCAGCTGCTATCCCACATAGGTCTACGATTATCGACCCATTGGTGAGAGACAAATAGTCGGAAAGGATGAGTGCCGCCGTCGGGAATCGAACCCGGGACCTCTAGATTGAAAGTCCGACGCGCTACCAACTGCGCTATGACGGCGGCTTGACCCTATAAGAAGATCTAGACAAGTTAATGCAGTGGGAGAAAAAGTGGGAAATGGAGTTTAACCCCAGCAAATGCATTGTCCTAAATATTACTAAAAGGAAGAAAAAGATTTCCTTTGATTAAAGGTTACATGGACAAGTATTAGAGACTGTGGACAATGCCAAATACCTAGGAGTTACAATACATGTATATGGAGATCTTTCCTGGAAAAAACACATTGATAATATAACATCAAATGCTAATAAAACTTGAGGTTTTCTCCGCAGAAACATCCAGACCAAAAATAAGAAGATCAGAGGAATAGCGTATAAATCTTTAGTGAGACCCCAAGTAGAATAGGCATCAACAGTTTGGAGCCCCTACACAAAAATCTGTATCAATAACAGTGCTCCAGATAATTTCAAGAGGCATCAGTACTGTACTGATCCAAATGATTTTAAAGCAGTACTTGATATGAGGATCAGTACCAGCATACTTTTAGTATCAAATATGAAGTTTTATAAATACGAGTGTCTACCGTTGTAGACACCCAAACTCTTCCTTAACTTCTATGAATCATCTGGAATCGATTTTACATTCTACTCAGCAACAAAATTTTAATTTATTTTCATTTCGGTTTTGTACCACAAATTCCATTTAATTAAGCATGAAACCAATTCTATCCAGAATCATCACTGATTTCTCTTTTCAAACAGATGTCCAAACCGGCAAGAACGAAACTGCTGTGGGTGAATCAATATATATGTATTACGCCCTAAACTTCCCATGCCTTCGAAACTGTTTCTCTACGATGGAGCAAACAATTTCCTCTATAATTGGTCTTATGATTTCTTCTGGCTTTGGGAGGGATTTGTCCGTAGACGACTGAAAAAAACTCGTCAAAGTTTTCTGTCCCTACATTTTGCGATGTCAGAACGCCTGGTTTCAAATCGCTCACAACATTGAATGAGAAAGAGATTCAATGCCGGTTTCCTTACTTGTTGACAAAATTTTCCCACGGTCAACATTCCAATGTCACGGAAAGAGACGAAAATTTGATCGGTAATCAGGGTACGCGATATCAAAATAACGGGGATTTTTGGCAACATCGGAAATAGCCGAGTGATACATGAAATGCTACAAGAGTACGTTCCCTTTTCTTTACGCATTCATACCTAATAATTCCGGTACACATGATTAACGGTCCGTAACTTTTACGGCAATTCGCTGAAAAATATGCATAACCAGCAAATCTACGTCCGTAAATTACGGAAAAACAGAACTTATCTGGAGCACTGAATAAGGTGGAAAAAGTACAAAGTAGAGCAGCAAGATGGGTTCAAAATAATTTCTCTTATTAGGACAGTGTTACCTGCATGCAGAAGGAGCTTGGTTGGGAAACTCTTCAATACAGACGAGACATTTCCAGAGTCACCATCTTTTATAAAATTGTTAATAATTTTGTTGCAGTGCCAGTACCAGCTTATCTGGAAAGACCAGTGAGGACCACCCGACATATGCACACAGCATCTTTCAGACAGATCCATACAAATGCAGCCTACTTTAAATATTCATTTTTTCCGTACACAGTGATACTATGGAACACCATTAGAAACAATTGTACAGCAACCTGATATTGCAGCGTTCAAAAAGAGTCTCAATTCTTTTCAGATAGTGAGCCGTCCCTGAATGACCAAAAATATATGTCTTATCAGCTCTTTTAATCTAACACAATACTTTTAAAATCTTGCACCCTAACCAATAACTAACAGTTTTTATTCCAGCACAGACGCCCACCTGCCAGTAATACCCGAAAGGGGAGTTGGGCAGTATATATAGATAGATAGATACTGATACGATATGCAAACACATGGAACATATTGCATCTAAACGTCTGCAATTCAAGAAATATACAGTAAACAGTTGACTTAATGTGCTATCTTTTACGGAACTAATCGTACAGACTTTCGGAGCTAATCGTACAGACACGAAACATGCATAGGTCACTGTTCGTACCGTTGCTATAGGCAGGGTGGTTCTTTTCACGAGGATATTATTTGAATCTTCGGGGCATTTTCACCAAACGGAGTTCGGGGTTTCGTTACTAAAGACAATAATGTCATTTTACCAGTGGAACTCTTTGAAATCTGTGTCAGAACATACTTTACCGGAGAAAAATCATTCGCATCCTCGGACAAAAAAAGTAAAACTCGCTGATTGCCTGTGATTAATTCCGATTTGTGGCTAGAAGCACAGTTCCACAATAAAATGTAAAACAGACATATAAATTGCTTTCATTTCACAATTTATTATCGAAAAAAAACGTTTAAATCCGTCTTGAAGCCTAAAATTTATCTCGATTGAGAAATTTCCACCCATTAAAATGTTTACTCTCTCTAGTGATATATTTAGCGTACAGTCGGTGTCACTTCCAATTTGGCTCATTGTACGGTTATACACAGTGTGTTTTCCGTCCTAACAAAGATTTCCAAATTTTCATCTTCTTTTATTTTTTTAATTTTCGTCAACATTTTCTTTCAAATAGGACCAATCTAGAATATTCTCATGTGATAATGGGTTAATAATGTTTATTCAGCGCTTACAATTTTCTCTTGGTTATTGACGATGAATGGAAACATGCCGAGGCATGTCGAACTCAAGTTCTCATTGAAAATAAGCCTCCACAACTACCTATATTCATACTCCTCATCTGTGTACTTGTCTGAGTAATAAATGTTTTTTGCTGACATGTCTGTTGAACGTCGAATTATAAATTTTACCGAAACTTTAGAATTTCAGCAGAAAAAGAATTTTTAACTTTCGTGTTCAAAGTATAAGGAGGAATTTCATTGGTCGCATGAAAGGATAACTGTGATTGGGCTTTACGTGGAATGGGTAAAACTTCTGATCTTCCTCACCGTCTTATATACTGCCGTCCTACGGATCAACCACATACATTATAGGGATGAGTGTATTTTTCACTGCGTTTATTGGAGTATAAAGTGCAATTGCCTTAGCCCATGGCAAATAACGCCCGTAGGGCGTTATGTTTAAGCCATGGGCTAAGGCAATTGCACTTTATACTCCAATAAACGCAGTGAAAAATACACTCAGCCCATATAATTGCAATACGTCTATTTTCAAATCCGAAACGGATAGAGAGATGAAAATAAAAACAAATAAACGAACTGTGGGCGGAGTTACTTTTCTTTGACAGGCGTATGGATACATTGACACAGTTTATCGCTCGAGTCGTTGTAATGGCGGACATTTTATTTCGTCGCTTGGGTTTTTTGAAATGGAAATTCGAACATTCGTTGGATTTATTTGGAATTATTATGAGGAAATACTTACTTTAAACTCTGTAAATTATGATATCTGGGTCGATAACAGTTAGAATTATGAATAGATGCTTTGTAATAGACAAGAAATATAAACCTACCACATGGACACGATGCATGTTGATGTGGCGAAGCCGATTCGACATCTCGGATTTACGGCTAATAAATGTGAGTTTTTCGAAATCTTCATGTTTAAAACGAACATTATAATTGTTATAAGGACACTATTTGTTTATCTATTTATTGAAAATTCATGGAAGTATAAAGGAATTCGAGGAAATCGAAATTCAAAAGGTGATGACTATAAATAGTAACAAAACAAGTTTGGTATTTCTTGGAAGTGAATTCCCAATATCGGAAATCCCTGACCTTGTTTGTTTCTATTTTTGTCGAAAATAGTTCTGCCTTTTATCGAGGTATAAAGTGCGATTGATTTGATCACGTGATACGATTTGGGCCAATGAAAATACTCTATTTTGAAGTATTGCAATTATTTAATGCTAAAATCGCACAGTTTAACTCTTTGATAAATATTGTGGGAGAATAAGAAATTGCTTGTAAAAAGCAATTTCTTCTTTTCCCACAATATTTTCTACCAAATAGCATGGTTTCATTTTAAATTGCATCGAATTTTCATTGTCGTCTGCAACCTCTTTGAATTTGGACCAGTCTAAAATTTCAGAAAACGGGAAAGGGTTAAAATGTCTAGTTTAAGGGATGTTGTGTATGTTTGACCCCCTTCTGAAAAGCTTATAGCCTTATCAGTAAATCACACCAGGGGGGTTAATCGTTTTGTATATTCCAATGATGACGGCATGGTAAAAAATTGTCAATATTATGCAATAGAGCTCTGTACCTTAGCTTTATGCGGGTGAGAATTTGATAGAAACCAAAGTAAAGTTATTTTCTAAATTTCAGACAACTCAATGTTTTCCCACCTTATCTCAACATTGTCTATCCAAGTTATTCTAGTTGCTATTCCTGATCTGTTATGATAACAATAGCTTCATATTTTGTATTTATACTTTCTTATACATATTGAAAAAGTCTTAAAATCGAGGACTTATTATTCATTAACAATTATAACTAAATAAAATTCATAATTTATATTTATCTCAAGACACAAATTGGTTGCAGTGAACTTATGTGCAGGCTGATCTTGGTCTATAACTCCTGCCAAAAATATGCCACACTTATCCGTGATAATATAGCAGATTTAATCGCTTGTATACTGTATTCAGCCTCCTTATCACATATGGTCGTGAAATTCTCAGTGATTGCTTAATTGTATATCTCATTTCAGGGGGGGGGGGGTCAAATAATTTTTGTTTTGTTTTGAATGGGGGTTTTACGCCGCTTTCAACAATCTTTCAGTTATATCGCGGCGGCTGGAGCACCTAACAATGGATTCCTGGTATTTCTCACACCAGTACCGCTATCACATCTTGTCCTAGCCTCCAGCGGCTATCCCACATAGGTCTACGATTATCGACCCATTGGTGGGAGACAAGTAGTCGGAAAGGATGAGTGCCGCCGTCGGGGATCGAACCCGGGACCTCTAGATTGACAGTCCGACGCTCTACCAACTGCGCTATGACGGCGGCTGGGGTCAATTCATATGAAAGAAGGATTAAACTAGGCCGCCAAGAAAGAAAGAAACGTAAATAGGACAGAGAAAAATCAGAGGACTGTTAGTCCTGAGAGTCACCTGTAAATGCAATGTTATTTTAGAACATAAAACAAAGACGCCAGGCCGGGTTTATATATTTACATCACATCAATGTTATACATCAAATGTTGTTGTTGTTTTTTATGTCACTGTGCAAAGTGTTGATTTAGTTGTGAAAACCTCATGTAGTACTTAACAAATATCATGACCTCATTATTTTCATATTTATTATTATTGATGGTGATAATATAATATTTTGTTTGAACAGATAGTGAAAATATTGAAACTGATTTTATACTTCAGAAAAGATTGTGGAAAAATTGCTTGTAACAAGCAATTTCTCCTTTTCTCACAATATTTTCTACCACAGAGGATGGTTTCATTTCAAACTGCTTCCAATTTTCCATGATTTTTGCAACCTCTTTCAAGTTTGGACCAACAAAAATGTTCCCGGCATAGATATCGACAAATGTTAGAGTTCACCCTTCACCGTTCCGGTCTGAATGTATGATTGATTGGTCTATCATTTTTTCAGTGACAAATGCGATCAGCCACTTGATCTAAATAATAATAATTAATGAAAAGAATAAGTGAATAGGGGTTTCTCCACGTTGAAAGCGATTGTTTGAAAGTTTTTTTGTTTTTTTTGTTTTTTTAAAGAA
This sequence comes from Fragum fragum, assembly GCA_946902895.1. Lineage (NCBI taxonomy): Eukaryota > Metazoa > Mollusca > Bivalvia > Cardiida > Cardiidae > Fragum > Fragum fragum. Next base: position 8,215,398 of record OX336370.1, on the reverse strand, counting down.
AGTTTTATAAACTTTACGGAAAAGTGTCTTTTTTTTTTTCATAGTCACTTGTGTCATTCTTCATGTAAAATCTACCGAATTCAGGATAAATTGCAAACTCCTAATTTCCGACTTCGAAACATCGGAATTTATTCTTGGAGTTGCATTATTTTCGCCCAGATGAAAAATTCCGTTAAATAAGATTTTTGAGACATTTTAAAGAACAATTTTTGTTATTTTGAGTGAAAATATTCGACATTGTCAAGCCAAAGCTGAGAACGTTTAAATTCCTCATTAAGACTTCTTAAGATTCTTATTTAGCTGCTTAAAATCTTAATATAAAGAACGCCTTTTCTTAACAATTGAAATAAGAATGTTAAGAATCTCGACGAAAAGAACGCACCTCCGGCGAAGTCGTGAGTCTATTACGTAATCGATTCGTCACCGAAACAACAAATAAGGCGATGTCCGGTGAATTCTAAATATAACGTATTTACCCGATAAATTCGGGTTGTACTGATAACGCCAAATATTTTGCTTCTTTCTTTTTGTCGAGCCCGCTTGCGGTAAGCGAGACATAGTTGTCACTATGACAAGTCGGTGTATGTGCGTTAGTCCGTACGTTAGTCCGTTCGTCCGTCCGAATTTGTCCGGACAATTATGGATGGATTTCAAAGTTATTCTCCATTATGAGTAGATGTGAAGTTTGAAAGAATTTTGGGGATAGTTCTAATGTCAAGGTCACAGCTCAAAGTCAAAGACTAAAATTGTGATGGTCAAGAGCATCTCTCCTAAAATTATCGATGGATTTCAAAATAATTTGGCACAATTATTCCCCATCATAAGTAGATGTGCCATTTGAAATATTTTTTGGATAGCTTCAAGTTCAAGGTCAAACCTCAAGGTCAAACGCCAAAAATGATGGTCAGGTTGATGGTCAAAACTTTGTGGGCTCGACAGCAATTGTCCTGGGACAACCATCTAGTTTGAAGTTATAAACAGTCATTTTCATTACAAATTCAGCTTAATACCCTCAGTTCAAATGTCTGAAAGTACCCGTCTAGGTCAGTGGGCGTGGTCAAAGAAGTAATTGGACAGGACCATTGATTGGTCAATTAAGTCCATCAGGTGATTAGACTTCAGTACGTGTAGGCCTTTTGGTTTTTAATGAAGGTTTTTTAATTTAATTTTCATAAGGCCCCCTTTTCCGTGTTTCGTGACGGATAAGACCCAATTTCGAAAGGAACGATTCTTATTAAGATACAATCAATCTGTGAAAATTTGAAGAGAATCTGATGAAAACAATCGACTGTAACTGTTAAAGAGGATTATTAAATTAAATTTACTTAAGACCACTTTTCCATGTTTCTTGACAGATCGGACCCAATTTCGAAAGGAACGATTCTTATGATGGTGCAAGTATTCTGTGACAGCTTGAAAAGATTCTGACGAAACTGTTAGAGTGTTAACGAGGATAAGTTAGCAGATGGATGGACGACTTGACAGCCGGGAAACATGCCATTGCTATAGCTCTTCTGGTCTTTGGCCAGTTGAGCTAAAAACGTAGTTAAATTTATTTTTCTGTTTTGGATGACTAGTTTAATAAATTCAGTATTCATGGTCGCTTATTTGATATTATCGGACATAAATGTTTGAAAGATTAAATTTGATAGCTGACAATGATTATTTCAGATAACTAGACCTCTTCATAAGTGGATGCTTATGGCCCAGAGGTACATTCTTACCGAATACAAGCATTGCACATAACTTAGTGTTGAATCTATAGTGAAATGCAACTTTTTTAAATAAAGTTTTAGAAATATACGGCTGAAAACTTAATCTTGATCGTTTGACCCTAATTAAGTGTTCATTGCTGAGGGTAATTTGATGCCATATATGAGCAACGTAACTAAAGCGTAAATGTAACATGGAAATGTTAACTTTTCATAGACGTTTTAGACAGATAGAGGGAGAAACAGAGCCAGGTAATGAATAAACAATATGCTCCTACATCTTTCAACGTGGAGACATGGTAGAAAGGAAGTACTAAGAGAACCATTTTATCGCATCATCAGGTTCTTTAGAAATGCAACGAGGATGATGTTTTATAGATGTCCACACTGCTCCTGGTGGATCAACTCGATTCATGGTTGTTTTTGGCTGTGAGTCTGTTTTTTTCACTTTAACCAATTGTAACATGACCCTTTTTAGACTGGTCCATATTGAAAGAGGTTGAAGACGACATTTTCCAGTTGACGAAATTTTAAAAATCTTCTTTCGGGTAGAAAAAATTCTGGATAATGAAGAAATGGCTTGATTCAAGCAATTCTATTTTGTTTAGATGAAAGACGTGGCTTGTATAGGCCGGTCTAATTTTAATATACATGTATATACGTGTAGTATACAGTGGAATCTTTGAAAATGTTCTTCTTAGATTTCAACCCAATTTCAATGGTATGGTCCTTGGTGGACTCTTTTCTCCTAGAAATTTGATCCTGTGAAAATAATAGATTTTATTGGCAGAGATATTTTCCATGTATTGATGACAGAGAAAACTTCGAGGCATGAGAGATAAAGGACGATAAAAAGATGCGTGATCAACTAGATGAATAATGACTTTGCTGGGACCTAGAAAATATAGAAATAACATTCTTGAACTAACAAACTAGAAATTGGCCACATACAGTTATTCTTACATGCATATAATTGCCTGTCATATGACCCTCAGTTGCAACCTTGAACTTGGAAATATCCAACACAATTGTATGCATGACACTAGTACTCTTCAAGGGGAACAACTCTGTCAGGTTATTTATAAATACATCCAACAAGAATTGAACACACCAACAATACACCCATCCACTCTTGTGAGTCGTTCGATTTTATAAACAACTCTGGCTATAAAAGAGATAAATGGGTGGTGTCACCTGAGATCAGACTATGTATGTGCAATCTGATCTTTCTCTTCACCTCCTGCCATAAAAGGAATATTCTGGTTTCAGCATGACAAGGGTAAGAAAAAAGAAAAAGAGATAAGTCTTATAGCTCAATATTTCAAATGTGTGTAATTGTCATTTTTCCTTTATTTCAACATCTTATTTCACGTAACAAATAAATGAGCTTTGTAAATACAGGGTTAACACCAAGTTTCCCTGACATCCACAATGCATTTAGCCTTTTTAGCATATCATCTAAAGCACCTTTCTACAAAGTATATGGTAGAAGACTGGCCACACCCATAAAGCTACGACAAGAAGTTTGATTTTGATAGCAAATGTTATTTTGCAAATTTAATATTTTGCTACATGTTTCTGATCATAAGTTTGACTTTAATATTATTCCTTATTTTGCAAATTTTATGATCACTAATATGTAGCAAAATATTGAATTGGTTAGCTGGTAACCTAAAAATCATATTTACAGCTTGCATAAGCTGTAGTTAACCAAAAAATTTTAAGTAAATGTCAGCCAATGTCGAAGTTCATATTTCACTTCCGGTATAGTCGAATGATTGTCAGCAGTGATCTATGAATTGATAGACAGCTTGGCACGTAGGGAGAAAGGCATTTCAACTGAGATATCAAATAACAATAAATACTTAGACAAGTTCGTAGTCTAAATGTTTTAAGTACAGCTTGAATACTCCTCCAAACTGTATATATGGGTATTCATTGGACAAGGTGGTTCCTCTGAGTACCCAAGATACTTTTTGATGGATTAATAATGATATTGATAGAAAATCCATGAATGTTACATTCCAAAATTGAACTCATGAATGTTACATTCAATAATTGAACTCACTCCCTGGATCCAAGTCTGTTCAACAAGAGAGTGATAATCTACTGTTCTTTGTGTCTTAAGATTTCCACATTTTGGGCTCTAACCTACTCCTACAAATTCCTTCTTTTTACACTCCTTGAAAAAAAGCTTTGGAAAACATTACCGAAAATGGAGAAATTGCTTATCAAAAGTAATTATATTTATTTCATTATCCATAATATTCTACACCATATGAGAAAGATTTTTTTTTGAAATTTCCAGAACTAATTATTTGCAATGTCTTTGAATTTGGACCAGTCTAAATTTTTGTTGTGTGGTAATTGATTAGGTACGTTCTAACAGAATGTCATTCTCCCCTTCCACTTTTTTAGATATGTGTCCCAATTAAGCGTAATATTGTAAGTTTGCTTTCTTCTTGGCTTGTACTTCTATAATACCATCCATGTAGTCTTCATGGCAGAGTTCAGTAGCTCCTCGTCGTAAAGCAATCATTCCCTAAAATACAGATCATACAAATCTTGTTACACTACAGAATTAAGAATAAACCCTTTGGCTCAATAAAAGTTTTGGAGTATTGTAGTCAAAATTGAAAATAGATGAAGATGAAATAGGATTTGTTTAGTTTCAAATCAATGCTACTGTGCTTTAATGGTTGAAATATTTCTATAAATAAGTTATAAATTTTCCATAATATTTTCCAATACAATGTTGGTCGTCATAAATGGGCACAAGAGTGCTATGGTCACATTATACACCTCCATATTGCTTTTACAAGAACAAAGCTATATAGGTATAAGGGCCAGAACTCATGGATACACAATGAATAAAAACAAGAGGACCACGATGGTTCTATATTGCTCCCCTGATTTTTGATATATACAAAATATCAAAGCCCTATGTCAATTCATTTTGGAGAAGAAGATTTTCTCCTTAAAGCCTAGGTATATTGAAGATACTCCCATATAGTGCTAATTTCAATAGTACCTTTATTCTTTTAAGTATTTTGGTAGACGGTCAATAGGCATTGATACATACCAAATATCAAAGCTAGGCATAATGGTTTAGGAGGAGAAGTTTTCAAAGATAACCTTCTTTATTCATTTCTAAAATCAGGAATCACACAGGAAAGGGCTTATTTTCCCAACACTGTAATTCTATGAAGTATTTTGGTAAAGGTTCAATAGACATTGATAAATACAAAACATTAAAGCTCTAGGCCTTATGACTTGGGAGAATAGATTTTTAAGATTGCCTTCTTTATTTCTATGTAAAGTCAGGGATCACACAGAAAAGGACTAATTTTCAAGATACAGTAATTCTTTGAAGGATTTTGGTAGAGGGTCAATAGATGACCATTTATACCAAAATATCAAAGCTCTAAGCCTCATTGTTTGGGAAGAGAAGTTTTTCAAAGATTTCCTTCATTCATTTGTAAATTCAGGAATCGTACAGAAAAGGGCTAATTTTCAGAGTACAGTAATTCTTTGAAGTATTTGGTAAAGGGTCAATAGATGATGATTTACACCAAATAACAAAGCTCTAAGCCTCATTATTTCGGAGGAGAAGTTTTTCAAAGATTTCCTTCATTCATTTGTAAAATCAGGGATTGTAAAGAAATGGGCTAATTTTCAGAGTACAGTAATTCTTTGAAGTATTTGGTAAAGGGTCAATAGAAGATGATATACACCAAATATCAAAGCTCTAAGCCTTAAGATCTGGGAGAGGAAGATTTTTAAAGATTTCCTCCTTTATTTCTTTGTAAAATCAGGGATCACACAGAGAAGGGCTAATTTTCAAGATACAGTAAAAGCATTTTGGTAGAGGGTCAATAGATGGCCATTAATACCAAATATCAAAGCTCTTGGCCTCATAGATTGGGAGAAGACTTTTTTAAGTTTTCTTTCACTCGGGCAAACAAATCTTCATGGATTCCAAATTTTTGAAGTATTTTGAAAGAGCATGACCTAAGGATCTTTTCTGTGAAGTTTGGTTGAAATTCCATGGTAAGTTTTGAAGGAGAGATTTTTTTGTAATCATGAACAGACAGACGGATGGACAAACAGATGATGACTGATCAAAATAGCTCACCTAGAGCACTTAGTGCTCAGGTGAGCTAAAAAGTTGTGTAAAATAGGCTTTTAGTGAGAAATAAAAGCATTTTACTTACAGCCTCCACACAAACTGCCTTTAACTGGGCTCCATTAAAATCATCTGTACACCGTGCTAACTCTTCATAATTGACATCTTTACTGTAAGTACATTTTGTAAAACTCAGGTAATCCATTCCAAAATGACAAAATTTTAGACTGGTCAAAATTTGAAGAAGTTTTGAGACGACTATTTCAAGTTGATAGTTTCAAGAATCTCTGTCATTCTGAAGTGAAAACAGGAAAAAGCAAAGATTCTTCAAATTCAACATTGTTTTCAAGAACTACTTTCTTTCAGAGCCTAAAAAGGCAGGCTTGTGTGGTAATGAGTTAAAACACATCTGTATAATTAGCTTTTTCAAAGAGTATGTGTCATGCTTCAGTGACTATCAAACACCAAATCAATAAAACTTGGATAATGTTGGATATTTTGTATCCCTTATTAATTTACCAGACGGCAAAATTTTAGACTGGTCCAAATTGAAAGGAGTTGCAGACAACAATTTTTAGTTGCTTGTAACAAGCTATTTCTTCTTTTTCTAAAACATTTTCCAAAGCTACATTTCTTGGGGGCATCAAAAATCATCACTGTGTGGGAAAGGGTCAGTTCATTTTTCACTTTATATTTTGGTATTCATATTTGGGTATTCATATTCATTATCATCTCAAAACTTAGAATGAAAATTACAATCAATCTTGCTTAAATAACCGCATCAATTGGGTGACCACATTTATTCAGTATCCATGTTCAAAATTCCCTTTCAAAAACAGTAATTTTTTGAGAAGTTGAAGAATTTGCTGAACAAATACTGTAACTATTTCCAGCATTATTTTAACTCAATATAATCGTCTAAATGAGAGGATTCTAACATGTTTGAACAACAAATTTAAAGATTGTATGGGGTTTCTGCAATAATTTAGGTATGCATAATTATCCATCATAATCATGTCACAAAAGCTGTATAGACTGAAAACTTGGTAATGTCCCAGACAATCCATTGTGTATGGTATGTCTGATTTAAGTTAAGAGAAATTCTACAGCTAGAACAAATATCATCAAATATCCAGGTTCTTTTCATACATGTAAGGGACTGCACTATTTTTAGACTGGCCACAACTTAAAGCAGTTACTTTTTGAAGGCAAATAACAATTTACACTTCTAGAATAAGAAAATGGTGGGAAAAAATTTGATTGCCCATTAAAAAAAACCTCATATTTCTATCTTTTTTCATAATGCAGAAGTAGTTAATGAATCAACATGCAGCAAATAGAAACAAGAGCACCACATGAGGATACCAACACATGGCTGTTCAAGTGCTTGACAGTCGGTAAATCTAAGGGGCATTTAGAGATACCCCCCCTGTTTGTATAGATTGCTCTTTTGAGAACAATCATGTTCAAAATTTCAAATGAATGTGTTCAGTAATACTAGAAATATTACAAAATGTCAATTTTTTTTGACAATGCTGACAAAGGCCCTGACAAGCCATAGCAATTGACCAATCGCTGGCCCCACCCAGTGACTTCCTAGGCCCTGCTTATTTACTCCAACAGGAAGTTCCATTTTGATTTTTTTTATTGCATTATTTTGCAACAATTTGCAACATTTATGGCCAGAAAAATGTAACAAAAAAGTAAATTGGTTGGTTGGTGACCTTAACATCATAACCACTAACTACAACTTGAATAATTTGCAACTCAAAAGTTGCAAAACCAACAATAAAGGGTAACAAGAGCACCTAGGGGTGCCTACACTCGGCTGTAAGGTGCTGGATAAAGAATACAAAATCGAAGTCAAAAAAGTGGCATAATTTGCAAAAATGCATCTAGAGTTATCCCCCTTAATAGTATAGGTTCCACTTTTGATAGTGAACATGTGTGCCAAGTTTCAAGTGAATGCCTTCAGTAGAACCAGAGATACCACAAAATGTCAAAGTTTTTGCATGACGACAACAACCTCACGACACAAAGGCTATCACAATTCCTCGAGTTTTCTCCGAAAACAGCAGAGCTACCAACAAGAGGCCCATGAGGGCCTGAGACACTCTACTGGTTATCAAGTTTTCTGTTAAAGAAATCTGATATTTAAGGAAGTTAATTGCTCAAAGAAGAATGCATAAAGAAAAAAAAGGGGCTTTATCCCCTTTATCATTTTAAGCAACAATCCTCAAGGCCCCTTTTCCCATGTTTCATGACGGATCCACTCCATTTCCAAAAGAAAGTTACCTTATGACCCTACAATCATTCTGTGAATATTTCATCAGAATCTGACATTAATTGTGGACTTAATCACATAAACAGGATTGTTTTGAATGAAAATCAATAAGGCCCCTTTTCCTGTGTTTTCTAATGGATCAATTTCATTTCAAAAGGAACTTTCCTTACAACCCGACAATTGTCCTGTGAAATTTAAAAGACAACTTGATAATGATTGTGATCTTCATCACATACACAAGAATGTTTTGAATGATAATCTGTAAGGCCCCTTTTCCTGTGTTTCAAATGCCAAAATTATTCCATGCATCTTTGAAGAGAATCCAATAAAACTGTTGACTTTATTGTGTTAACAAAGATATTAAATTCAAGTTCTCATAGGGCCCCTTTTCCCGTGATATTTTACTGTTGGTTTTATCGTTCTATGAAAGTTAAAAGTGAATCCTATGAAATACTGGAAATTCATTATGTTTACTAGAATATTTAAAAAAAAATCATATGGCCCCTTTTTACATGATACTTGATGGATTGTACCCAGTTCTGAAAAGAACCATCTAAGTATTTGTACAATTTTGAAGTGAATCCGGTGAAATCAAGGGACATCATTGTGTTAACCAGAATATTTAAGAGAGTTTTTCATAAGGCCCCTTTTTATGTGACCCTTGCTATAGTCAGATCCACTGTCAAAATCAACAATTGGAATGATGGTACAATCAATCTGTTTAATCTGTGGAATTTATTGTGTTAATGAGTTTATAGTGAAATATTCATAGGGCCCCTTTTCTCATGATACTTTACAGAACAAACAAACAAAATTTCAAAAGGAACAATTCTAATGAAGGTAGAATCATTCTTTAAAAGTTAAAGAGAATCAATGAAAACAGTGGACTGAATTGTGTCAAGAATTTTTGTAACTAAATTTTCATAAGGCCCTTTTTTCCGTGAAACTTAACAAATCAGACCCAATGTACAAAGGAACAATCCTAATGATAGTTTGAAGAAAATGATAAAGACTGAGGACTTTATTGTAATAATGATGTTTTGTAATAAAATTTTTATAAGGTCCCTTTTCTTGTGTCACTTAACCAATCAGACCTAATTTACAAAGGAACAATCCAAATGATGGTACAATCATTCTATTAAAGTTTGAATAGATTCTGATAAAGACTGAGGGCATTGTTATGTTTATGAGGATTTGGTAATACTTTTTAATACAGCCCCTTTTCCTATGATACTAGACAGATCAGGCCCAATTTGGAAAGAAACAATCCTTATGATGGTACAAACATTCTGTGAAAGTTTAAACAGAATCTGATGAAAACTGCAGATTCTATCTTGGTGTCAAATCTTTAAAATAAAATTTTCATAAGGCTCCTTTTCCTGTGATACTTGAAGGATCAGGTCTCATGTCAGCATCAACAATCGTGATTTTTGTACAATGATTCTGTGAAATTTTTGAATAAAATCCAATGAAAGCTCTGGACTTGGTTACAAGGATTATAGATAAAATTCTCTAAAGGCCCCTTTTCCCATGATACTAGACAGATCATGCCTAATTTGAAAAGAAAGAATCCTTATGATGGAATAATCATTCTGTGAAAGTTTTAACAGAATCTGATGAAAACTCTTGACTTTATTGTGGTACAATGATTTTAAAATTAAATTTCATAATGCTCCTTTTCCTGTGATACTTGATGGATCAGGTCTAATGCAAACATCAACAATCATTATTATTGTGCAATTATTCTGTGAATGTTTGAAGAAAATCCGATGAAAGCTCTGGACTTGGTAACAAGGATTTATAAATGAAATTTTCATAAGGCCCCTTTTCTTGTGCTTCTTGACAGTTCAAACCCTGTTATGAAAAGAATGATAGTTATGACCTTCCAATCATTCTGTGAAAGTTTCAACAAAATCTGATCAAAGCTGTGGGCTTTATTGTGTTAACAGGGTTTTATTAATTGAATTTTCATATAGCCCCTTTTCCCATGTTACTTGATGGATCTGAACCAATTCCAAAGGGAACTCTTCTTACAAAAGTATAATTATTCTGTTTGAGTATAAAGACAACCTCATCTCATCTGTGGACTTACAAGCATTAATTAAGATTTTTTTAATTGAATTTTCCTAAGGCCCCTTTCCTATGTTTCTCAATGGATCAGACCCAATTTGAAAGGAACAATCCTTATGATGGTACAATCACTCTGTGAAAGTTTTAACAGAATCTGATGAAAACTGTTGACTTTATTGTGGTACAATGATTTTAAAATTAAATTTCATAATGCTCCTTTTCCTGTGATACTTGATGGATCAGGTCTAATGCAAACATCAACAATCATTATTATTGTGCAATTATTCTGTGAATGTTTGAAGAAAATCCGATGAAAGCTCTGGACTTGGTAACAAGGATTTATAAATGAAATTTTCATAAGGCCCCTTTTCTTGTGCTTCTTGACAGTTCAAACCCTGTTATGAAAAGAATGATAGTTATGACCTTCCAATCATTCTGTGAAAGTTTCAACAAAATCTGATCAAAGCTGTGGGCTTTATTGTGTTAACAGGGTTTTATTAATTGAATTTTCATATAGCCCCTTTTCCCATGTTACTTGATGGATCTGAACCAATTCCAAAGGGAACTCTTCTTACAAAAGTATAATTATTCTGTTTGAGTATAAGGACAACCTCATATCATCTGTGGACTAACAAGCATTAATTAAGATTTTTTTTAATTGAATTTTCCTAAGGCCCCTTTCCTATGTTTCTCAATGGATCAGACCCAATTTGAAAGGAACAATCCTTATGATGGTACAATCACTCTGTGAAAGTTTTAACAGAATCTGATGAAAACTGTTGACTTTATTGTGGTACAATGATTTTAAAATTAAATTTCATAATGCTCCTTTTCCTGTGATACTTGATGGATCAGGTCTAATGCAAACATCAACAATCATTATTATTGTGCAATTATTCTGTGAATGTTTGAAGAAAATCCGATGAAAGCTCTGGACTTGGTAACAAGGATTTATAAATGAAATTTTCATAAGGCCCCTTTTCTTGTGCTTCTTGACAGTTCAAACCCTGTTATGAAAAGAATGATAGTTATGACCTTCCAATCATTCTGTGAAAGTTTCAACAAAATCTGATCAAAGCTGTGGGCTTTATTGTGTTAACAGGGTTTTATTAATTGAATTTTCATATAGCCCCTTTTCCCATGTTACTTGATGGATCTGAACCAATTCCAAAGGGAACTCTTCTTACAAAAGTATAATTATTCTGTTTGAGTATAAAGACAACCTCATATCATCTGTGGACTAACAAGCATTAATTAAGATTTTTTTTAATTGAATTTTCCTAAGGCCCCTTTCCTATGTTTCTCAATGGATCAGACCCAATTTGAAAGGAACAATCCTTATGATGGTACAATCATTCTGTGAAAGTTTTAACAGAATCTGATGAAAACTGTTGACTTTATTGTGGTACAATGATTTTAAAATTAAATTTCATAATGCTCCTTTTCCTGTGATACTTGACGGATCAGGTCTAATGCAAACATCAACAATCATTATTATTGTGCAATTATTCTGTGAATGTTTGAAGAAAATCCGATGAAAGCTCTGGACTTGGTAACAAGGATTTATAAATGAAATTTTCATAAGGCCCCTTTTCCTGTGCTTCTTGACAGTTCAAACCCTGTTATGAAAAGAATGATAGTTATGACCTTCCAATCATTCTGTGAAAGTTTCAACAAAATCTGATCAAAGCTGTGGGCTTTATTGTGTTAACAGGGTTTTATTAATTGAATTTTCATATAGCCCCTTTTCCCATGTTACTTGATGGATCCAGGGCTTTTTTTCCTTCTTTAGTTGACGCCGATCTTCGGTGTCTTCCCAATCGCAAAAAGCCTCTTTTTTTCCCAACTGTGGCTAGAAAATTTCCCCCAAATCGACGATAATTTCCCAATTTTTGATACTCACTAAATCTTTGTGCAAGTCAAATACACATGTCATCAAAGAAGTGAAAGCGAAAGTTGTTTGTAAACGTCATAAGTTCTAATCCAATAAAATATGAAGGGTCACGCTATTTTGACTTGGCTGGTATCCATTCGATTTACAATTACTAGCCCTTAGTGTAAAAAGGCGGGTTACCAGGCTTTGTTTCCCTACTCGATTAAAGTCGGGGAAAAATGGTCCAACACGATTTGTTCAAAATAGAACAAACCGAACTTTATTACTGACTGTCAAATGAATATATTTCCAAAATTGTTGTGCCAAACTAGTCAGAAATAGGTTTTTAAACTGTAAAATTGTAATTTGTAGGTAGAATTGCGATTATGCTGAACGCTAAAACAGCAAAAACGTACTCGTCAAATTAAATAGAACATATTCTTAACAGGTTTTGTCGTATACGTCTTTCAACAACCCAATGCGTCTAACCAAAATGATAATCATGTCTAAAAATGGTAAATACTACCGAAAAGCACTTCAAGAGTTGCCGATAAGGCTCAGAGAAGTCTATTTACCGTCGGAGTGGTGAAAAGTTGTAATGTATCAACTGAGAAAAGCGACCCCCAAACTGTCACCGAACAGGTCATAAGTGACATAATTGTCGAATGTGACCAGCCCCGATCTAGCGGCCCTTTGGTAGTTGATGAACAGCACTGCCACACAGACTGTTGTTAACTTAATCCGCCAATAGAGCAATGTCAAGATTTCAAAATTACCCAATCTGCGCCATCTTCACCAGTATTATCACTCCCTAGTCCATCTACTTCAGTCTTGGAGCAGCTTACTCCAGCCCAACCTCAAGAATAAAAGTTGGGAAAACATTGTGGAAAAAGAAGAATTTGCTTGTATAAGTAATTTCTTCATTTTTCAAAAAGTTTCTCACCTTGCAAATTGGGGAAAAAAAATCTTAAAGTAGTTTGAATTTGAATTTGGACTAGTCTATAATTTTGCCTTCTGGTAATGGATTGAATTAGTGAATATAATAGCCTCGTGTGGATTTTTGCTCACATTTGATAATAATAATTGGCTTATGTTTTGACTTCTATCTTGTCAGTTTTAACTTTTCCCAATTTGACCAAAGTTCACGCGAAAATTCCCAATTTGAAAGGCTAGGGTGTCTTCCCAATTTGTGGAAAAAAAGCCCTGGGATCTGAACCAATTCCAAAGGGAACTCTTCTTACAAAAGTATAATTATTCTGTTTGAGTATAAAGACAACCTCATATCATCTGTGGACTTACAAGCATTAATTAAGATTTTTTTAATTGAGTTTTCCTAAGGCCCCTATCCTATGTTTCTCAATGGATCAGACCCAATTTGAAAGGAACAATCCTTATGATGGTACAATCATTATGTGAAAGTTTGAAGTCAATCAGGTGAAATCTAGGGCCATTATGTGTTAACTAAGATTTTTTTTATTAAATTTTCATAGGGCCCCTTTTCCCATGAAACTTGATGGATCAAACCTACTTCCGAAAGGAACAATCCATTTAATGTGATTATCATTCTGGGAATGTTTGAAGAGAATTTGTTGAAAACTATGGACTCTATTGTGTTTACGAGGACTTTTTCAATCCAGTTTTAATCATGCCCCTTTTCCCGTGGTCATACCAAATTTTGAAAGGAACAATTCATATGATGGTACAATCATTCTGTGAAAGTTTGAAGTCAATCAGATGAAAACTGTGGACTCTAGTTTGTTAACAAAGAATTAAATTTTAATAAGGCCCCTTTTCCCATGTTTCTTGAGGAATCATATCCCATTCCAAAAGGTACAATCCTTATGATGGTACAATCATTCTGTGAAAGTTTGAAGAGAATCCGTTGTAAATTGTTGGCTCTAGATTATTAATGAGAATTTTCTATTAAACATTTCATAAGGCCCCTTTTTCCTGTGTTTCTTGACGGATCATACCAAATTTCAAAAAGAATAATCCTTATTATAGTACAATCATTCTGTGAAAGTTTGAAGGGAATCCCATGAAAACTATTGACTCCAGAGTGTTAACAAGAATTTTTTAATTAAATTTTCATAAGACCCCTTTTCCCCTGTTTCATGACAGATCAGACCCATTTTCGAAAGGAACAATCCTTATGTTTGTACAATCATTCTGAGAAAGTTTGAAGAGAATCCGATGAAAACTGTGGACTCTATTGCGTAAACGAGGATTTTTAATGGAGTTTTTAACTGAATTTTCATAAGGCCCCTTTTCCCATGTTTCTTGACAGATCATACCCAATTTTGAAAGGAACAATTCTTATGTTGGTACAATCATTCTGTGAAAGTTTGAAGAGAATCCGATGAAAACTTTGGACTCTATCGCGTAAACAAGGATTTTTAATTGAATTTTTAATTAAATTTTCATAAGGCACCTTTTCCCATGTTTCTTGACGGATCATACCAAATTTCAAAGGAACAATCCTTATGTTGGTACAATCATTCTGTGAAAGTTTGAAGAGAATCCAATGGATACCGTGACTCTATCTCGTAAACGAGGATTTTTTAATTAAATTTTCATAAGGCCCCGTGTTTCTTGACGGATCATACCCAATTTCGAAAGGAACGATCCTTATGTTGGAACAATCATTCTGAGAAAGTTTGAAGAGAATCCGATGAAAACTATGGACTCTATCCTATAAACTGGGATCTTTAATTGAATTTTTAATGAATTTTCATAAGGCCCCTTTTCCCGTGTTTCTTGACAGATCAGACCAATTTTCGAAAGGAACGATCCTTATGTTGGTACAATCATTCTGAGAAAGTTTGAAGAGAATCCGATGAAAACAGTGGACTTTATCGCGTAAACGAGGATTTTTAATTGAATTTTTAATGAATATTCATAAGGCCCCTTTTCCCGTGTTTCTTGACGGATCATACCCAATTTCGAAAGGAAAGATCCCTATGTTGGTACAATCATTCTGTGAAAGTTTGAAGAGAATCTGATGAGAACTGTGGACTCTATCGCGTAAACGAGGTTTTTTTATTAAATTTTCATAAGGCCCCTTTTCCCGTGTTTCATGACGGATCAGACCCATTTTCGAAAGGAACAATCCTTATGATGGTTCAATCATTCTGAGAAAGTTTGAAGAGAATCCGATGAAAACTGCGGACTTAATCGCGTAAATGAGGATTTTTAATTGAATTTTTAATGAAATTTTCATAAGGCCCCTTTTCCCGTGTTTCTTGACGGATCATACCCATTTTCGAAAGGAACGATCCTTATGATGGTACAATCATTCTGTGAAAGTTTGAAGAGAATCTGATGAAAACTGTGGAGTTTATATCGTAAAGAACATTTTTAATGAAGTTTTAATTAGGCCCCTTTTCCCGTGTTTCTTGACGGATCTGACCCAATTTCGAAAGGAAGGATCCTTATGATGGTACAATCATTCTGTGAAAGTTTGAAGAGAATCCGATGAAAACTGTGGACTTTATCGCGTAAACGAGGAAAAGTTTAATGGACGGGCGACGGACGGACGGACGCAAGCGCGGACGCGAAAAAGCCATCGCTATAGGTCTAGTTGCCTTCTGCCAGTAGAGCTAAAAATGGCAGCCATTGTCTGAAATGAAAAACTCAGGTCCAGGCTTTTTAAACGATTGGATTGGTCGGTTTATTCCTTGATTGACAGCTGCGAATGGTCAATTATGACCTACCATAGCAATTATGACCTGGAGTTTTCTTTAAAGATAGCCGTGCTTATAAAAATGTGGTTACTACTCTTAAATCATACCTGACATTCATTTTTCTGGAATGAATCTGAAGGATTCTAGCCCTGGCCTCTTCATTTGGGTTTGGGAATTCAATTTTTCTGTCGAGACGCCCTGATCGTAATAACGCAGGATCTAAGATGTCAACTCTGTTTGTTGCTGCTATCACCTACATACAGAGAAGATTCAGGTTTTGACATTACTATATGATATTGTAAAGCCATTGCAGTGACATTGTATGTGCTCTCTGGATATAGGTACACTTGAAATTTTGTTTTGCTCTTTATCCTGAAACCTGCCATCTATGCATTTATCCGGTATGGTCACTTAGAAGGATATATTTGCCTTTAACGCAGCTTAGTTTTATGTAATGTCAAGTCATATTTTGATCGCGGCAACAATCTGCATTGATCGCTGCAACAATCGGCAGCATTTCTGTCTTTCAGGTAGTTTTTATCTATTGCCACCTTGTTTACATGAACAAACACGGAGTACGAATACATCTGATTTTCTTATTGATCAATGTAACTGCATGTATAGCTTTTTTAAAAGTGAGTATTTGTATTATTAATTATTTCTATTTATGTTTCATAATCGATTGCAAGTTAATTCAATGTGTAATTCCAATGCTGCTGAAAATCTATTTTTTTGCACAATGCTTGGGTGGATTCAATTAATGTTTTGGGGTATTTTAGTCAGTCTTTTTACGGAAAACTTTGTATCAGCAGAAATGTAAACACCCAAGGGTTGTTTCTCTAGTATTTATTAATTCACCCCTATTGTTTAACTTTTTACGTAACAACTCTTCTTTGTGGGCCTTGGCTGAATCACTTGTTTTGAACACTCAGCCTTGACCAAATGGAAGGTTCTTATGTATGAAACTGCTTTGCGTATTCATACAGTGCAATTAAGTTTTTATATTCAAACCTCTATGAAAACAAAAATATTCTCTTCATTTCTTAACCCATTCCCACTCAGTGACGCTTTTAGACGTCCCCAAGAAAAAAAGCTTTGGAAAACATAGTGGAGAATGAAGAAATTGCTTGTAATAAGCAATTTTTTCATTATCCAAAATATTTTCTACCCCAAAGGTGAAAAAAATCTAAAATTTCATAGGCTTTAAATGTCATCTGCAGCTTCTGTCAATTTGGACCAGTCAAAAATTTTGCCGTCTGGCAATGGGTAAAGAGATTTCTAACAGATCATAAGGTAATGATGAATAACCATGAACCAATATGAAAGGACAATTTATCAGATTTAAAATGAAATTATTTGTTTGTTACAGAAACAAAAATTGTCCTTGTTTGATCGAAACATTGTAGATACAGCCGAACGAGCTGTAGTTACATAGTTTTAGCCACCTACTGATGAGCTGGTCCAACATAGTGTCAGAGATAAACACAGATGGAAGAAGTATATGATTGGTTAATCAATTTTCCTGATTGATAGCTGTCATTCTAAAGATTAAATTAAATTTTACTATAAGCAAACACAAATTCTCATACCTTAATCATTGCATTTGGCTGGAAACCATCCATCTGATTGAGTAATTCCAACATAGTTCTCTGGACTTCACGGTCCCCAGCTTTCTCACTGTCAAAACGCTTTGTACCTGCAATGATGGAACACAGAGATTTTTTTATCAGCAAATGTGATAAATTTAACTTATAACCAGGCAAAAAAGTTTCAGTCTGGTCAATTAGTGTAGGAAACATAGCTGGAAAAGAAAAAAATGCTTTAAACAAGTTATTTCTCCTTTCTTACCCTGATTTCTATAAAAAATTCTTTAGTGTATCAAAAGGAGGGATTAATAATCTTAAGAAAAAAGACCGTCCACATGTTAAATAAAAGAGACTGAATCAAAGGCAGGTCAAAAATTCAATATATGAATATTGAAGTACATGGAGGTACACTGACCATTCCACATGCAGAAAAACTACTTCAACCAATTCCTACACAATGACCCTTTTTTCACACCCCTCAATAAAAAAAAACTTAGGAAAACATTGCAGAAAATGAAAGAATTGCTTTTTACCAGTTATTTAAATAATATTCAAAAATGTTTTCTGACCTATAAGACAAAGATTTTTAAAAATCCATCAAATCAACATCGTCATTTTTAATATCTACAAATTTGGACCAGTCTAAAATTCTCTGTTAATGGATTCAGTGGAACAGTTTAACCCCAGTTAGGTCAAAATTTAGTCTTTAACAGTAAATGATTTGTTTGTTTGAATGGGTTTTTTTTCCACTTTCAACAATCTTTCAGTTATATCCTGGCAGCTGGAGCATCTAACAATGGAACCCTGGTATTTCTCACACCAATACTACCATTACATCCCTTCCTAGCCTCCAGCTGCTATCTCACATAGGTCTACGATTATCAACCCATTGGTGAGAGACAAATAGTCGTAAAGGATGAGTGCCGCGTCGGGGATCGAACCCGGGACCTCTAGATTGACAGTTCGACGTGCTACCAACTGCGCTATGACCTAGGCCACAGCAAATAAAGCAATTCTAAAAGTAAATAAGAGGCTAATGAGGACCCAAGACCCTGGTTATCAAGTTTTCCCTTAAAGAAATCTGATATTTAAGGAAGTTAATTACTCAAAGAAGGATGCATAAAGAAAAAACAACAACAGGACTTTATCCCCTTTATTATTTTGAGCAACAATCCTCAAGGCCCCTTTTCCCATGTTTCATGACGGATCCACTCCATTTCCCAAAAGAAAGTTACCTTATGACCCTACAATAATCCTGTGAAATTTTCATCAGAATCTGACAATAATTGTGGACTTAATCACATAAATAGGATTGTTTTTAAATGAAAATCAATAAGGCCCCTTTTCCTGTGTTTTCTGATGGATCAATTTCATTCCAAAAGGAACTTTCCTTACAACCTGACAATTGTCCTGTGAAATTTAAAATACAATTTGATAATGATTGTGATCTTAATCACACACACAAGAATGTTTTGAATGATAATCTGTAAGGCCCCTTTTCCTGTGTTTCCAATGCCACAATTATTCCATACATCTTTGAAGAGAATCCGATAAAACTGTTGCCTGTTTTTTTTGTGTTAACAAAGATATTAAAATAAAGTTCTCATAAGGCCCCTTTTCCCGTGATATTTTACTGTTGGTTTTATCATTCAGTGAAAAATAAAAGTGAATCCGATGAAATATGGGGACTTCATTATGTATACTAGAATATCTTAAAAAAAATTCATATGAGCCCATCTTACATGATACTTGATGGATTTTACCTAGTTCTGAAAAGAACCATTTACGTGATTGTACAATCATTCTGTGAAATTTTGAAGTGAATCCGGTGAAATCAAGGGACATCAATTAACCAGAATATTTAAGAAAGTTTTTCAAAAGGCTCCTTTTTATGTGACACTTGCCATAATCAGATCCACTATCAAAATCAACAATTGTAATGATGGTGCAATCAATCTGTGTGATCTGTGAATTTAATTGTGTTAATGAGTTTATAGTGAAATCTTCATAGGGCCCCTTTTCCAATGATACTTTACAGAACAAACCAAATTTCAAAAGAATCAATTCTAATGAAGGTACAATCATTCTTTAAAAGTTAAAGAGAATCAATGAAAACAGTGGACTGAATTGTGTCAAGAACTTATGTAATAAAATTTTCATAAGGCCCCTTTTCCCATGAAACTTAACAAATCAGACCCAATGTACAAAGGAACAAGCCTAATGATAGATAGTTTGAAGAAAATGATAAAGACTGAGGACTTTATAGTGAAAATGATGTTTTGTATTTAAATTTTCATAAGGTCCCTTTTCTTGTGTCACTTAACCGATCAGACCCAATTTACAAAGGAACAATCCAAATGATGGTACAATCATTCTATTAAAGTTTGAAGAGATTCTGATAAAGACTGAGGACATTCTTGTGTTAATGAGGATTTGGTAATAATTTTTCATACAGCCCCTTTTCCTATGATACTAGACAGATACCCACTTTGGAAAGAAACAATCCTAATGATGGTACAAACATTCTGTGAAAGTTTGAACAGAATCCGATGAAAAATGTGGACCTTATCTTGGTATAAAGATTTTAAAATAAAATTTTCATAAGGCTCCTTTTCCTGTGATACTTGAAGGATCAGGTCTCATGTCAGCATCAACAATCGTAGTTAATGTACAATGATTCTGTGAAGGTTTGAAGAAAATCCAATGAAAGCTCTGGACTTGGTTACAAGGATTATAGATAAAATTCTCAAAGGGCTCCTTTTCCCATGATACTAGACAGATCAGGCCTAATTTGAAAAGAAAGAATCCTGATGATGGAACAATCATTCTGTGAAAGTTTAAACAAAATCTGATGAAAACTCTTGACTTTATTGTGGTACAAGGATTTTAAAATTAAATTTCATAATGCTCCTTTTCTGTGATACTTGACAGATCAGGTCCTATGTCAACATCAACAATCATTTTTATTGTACAATTATTCTGTGAATGTTTGAAGAGAATCCAATGAAAGCTCTGGACTTGGTAACAAGGATTTATAAATGAAATTTTCATAAGGCCCCATTTTTTCCGTGTTTCTAGACAGTTCAAACCCTGTTATGAAAAGAATGATTGATATGACCTTACAATCATTCTGTGAAAGTTTCAACAAAATCTGATCAAAGCTATCGGCTTCATTGTGTTAACAGGGATTTTTTAATTGAATTCTCATATAGCCCCTTTTCCCATGTTACTTGATGGATCTGAACCAATTCGAAAGAGAACGCCATGAAATCGGTTGACTTAAAGCATTAATAAAGATTTTTTTAATTGAATTTTCCCATGAGACTTGATGGATCAAACCCACTTCCAAAAGGAACAATCCATTTAATGTATTAATCATTTTGTGAATGTTTGAAGAGAATTTGTTCAAAACTGTGGACTCTATTGTGTTTACGAGGATTGTTTTAATACAATTTTCATAAGGCCCCCTTTTCCCGTGGTCCTTGACTGATCATAACCAATTTTGAAAGGAACAATCTTTATGATGGTCTAACCATTCTGTGAAAGTTTGAAGGAATCGGATGAAAACTGTAGACTCTAGAGTGTAAACCAAGATTTTTTACATAAATCTTAATAAGGCTCCTTTTCCTATGTTTCTTGACAGATCATACCCAATTTTGAAGGAACCATCCTTATGATGGTGCAATCATTCTGTGAAAGTTTGAAGAGAATCCATGAAAACTGTTGACTCTAGATTATTTATGAGGATTAACAGACAGACGATAGACGGATGGAAGGACGCCGGAATGGAATAAGCCATGGCAAAAGTTCTAGTGGCCTTCAGCCAGTAGAGCTAATGATACCAACTGGAGAAATTGCAAATAGGCAATTTAATGTTAAAATGGAACTCCCTGTTTGAGCTTTGTGAGCGTAGTCCGCAACCTGTTAATTCAAACAAGGGTACCAAGATAGTCCTTAATCACTAACCTGAATTCAATTGATCCAGTGGATGTAAAGAATTTGTGCTGCCATACGCAAATTTCAAGGTCAACCAAATTTCATTAACATGTTTTTAGACAGGTCAACAAAGGAAACTCCCAACACATCGTTTGGAATTGGCCCAAAAATTAGGGAGAAGATGATTAAAGATCTCAAAGTGAAAATAAGCTACATCCTGTAATATCCTTATTTATAGAAGTATCAAAATTTGCAACATGCCCCGATCTTGCTACAAAAAACTCTTCATTTTTTATTACGACGCCAAAAAGCTTGAATGTGTCGAATGAGAATTTATTTGATATCTAAACCATACCTATGGCATCCAGCTCATCTATAAATATGATGGCAGGTTGTTTTTCTTTAGCTAGAGCAAAAGCATCTCTGACCAGTTTGGCTCCGTCACCTATAAACATCTGTACTAACTGTGGACCTGCTAACTTCAAGAATGTAGACTTGGTCTGGGCTGCACAAGCTCTGGCTAACAAAGTTTTACCTGTACCAGGTGGACCATATAACAAGACACCTGAAGATGAAACATTTCAAAATAACCTGAGTGGTATTTCACTTGCATGCAAGGCAAAGACACATGGCAGTTTTGCTATCTTACAGTGAAACTAGACCAGCACTGAAAGTGATTAACCAATAATAACCAAATGACAAAATTTTAGATGATCCAAACTGAAATAAGAACACATGTCAATTTAAGGTTTATAAATTGTAAAAAGAACCCACCCACCCCAAAACTAGAGGCGCTTGAGCACCTGTATCGATCCACAGGCATAAATGTACTGATTAAGCAAATTTGTGCATGAATTCAAAATAAACTGAATATAAGGAATATAAATCTGAGTCATTGAAATAGTTCTAGAGAACCATTTCAAATTTTTCATTGTTTTTTTTACAAAAGTCAAGTTATCTAAAATTCATTATTTGTTTCTGGGAAGATTTTCAAAGCTTTCATCATATATGGAAATAAGCCCCACCCATTAAAGTCATGATTTTCATATGATCAAAATTCTTTGAAGAAATCTGGTAGAGGTTCATAATAGGATCATTTCTATGAAATTTTGTTGAAATCTATCCACTGGTTTATGAGAAGATTTTCAAAGCTTTTAACATATTATGGAAATTGGCCTTGCCAATAAGAGCCATGTTTTTCATCCCATCAAAATTTTTGAAGAAATCTGAAAGAGGGTCACCAAAAGATCATTTCTGTGAAATTTGGTTGAAATCTATCCACTGGTTTGAGAGAAAAAGATTTTCAAAGCTTTTACCATATATGGAAATTAGCCCTGCCCATTAAAGCCATGTTTTTCATCCAATCAAAATTCTTTGAAGGAATCTGATAGAGGGCCACTCAAAGATCATTTTTGTGAAATTTGGTTGAAATCCATTGACTGGT
Source organism: Fragum fragum (assembly GCA_946902895.1). Taxonomy (NCBI): domain Eukaryota; kingdom Metazoa; phylum Mollusca; class Bivalvia; order Cardiida; family Cardiidae; genus Fragum; species Fragum fragum. The sequence goes on along the minus strand of OX336370.1, from coordinate 8,192,684 downwards.
TTATGAGAAGAAGATTTTAAAAGCTTTCACCATATATGGAAATTAGCCCTGCCCATTAAAGCCATGTTTTTCATCCAATCAAAATTCTTTGAAGGAATGTGATAGAGGGTCACCCGAAGATCTTTTCTGAGAAATTTGGTTGAATCCATCCACTGGTTTATGAGAAGAAGATTTCAAAGCTTTTACCATATATAGAAATTAGTCCCGCTCATTAAAGTCATGTTTTCATCCAATCAAAATTCTTTGAAGGAATTTGATAGAGGGTCACTCAAGGATCATTTTTGTGAAATTTGGTTGAAATCTGTTCAGTATTTTCTGAGGAGAAGATTCCCAAAGGGAAAGTTTATGGACAGACGGAGGACCGGGCAGAGGCAACACGACAGACACAACGCCATGACATTAGCTCTCTGGCTTTCAGCCAGTGGAGCTAAAAAGTGGGAACATAGGGAAATGGCTTTATATCCCCAACAATCAGTCTTTATCACAAATAAAACAACAATTTTTACAGATTTTTCAACAAATTGCCTCAACCAGGGGTATGGAATTCACATGCCAAACTTTTCTCTCATGAACCTTTCTACTTGCAGACAATTATTTTTTTCAAGGTCACTTATCCAGGAAAAAGTAAATGCCAGGGAAAATCTTGTAATAGTACAAAACAGATATCAAAGATTTATTATCCTAATGTTTATGTTGAATGTAGAAAATATTGCTGTTAATGAAGAAAATGTCCCAAATATGAAATGTATCTTCAACAGAATTTGAACAACAGCAAAATTTTAAGTTTTTGCATTAAGTTGGCTTGATAAGTGACCTTGACCTTCATGGATGACCATGGCCTTATAACCACCTGATGCCTACCAATGCTTGGCACCTATGTCCCAAATATGAGCCATGCTGAGACATTGCTGGTCACACAAAATCTCCTCTGACAAGATAGATATACGGAAATTTAAAACAACATAAGTTTGCATAATTAACAGTAAGGAATAAAAGTCGTAGGTTAACATTCACTTTCAAGTCTACAAAAATTCTTTGATTTGATTGGTCAGTTGATAATCAACTAAAAATTCTATGAATGTTGCAACAAACCTACTTAACCTAATGTTTTCACATCCCTGATGTAGAGTATATTTCAGACAAAATCATCTGAAACCATGTAATGGCTGTATTGTGGATTGTGGTTTCTTCAATGTAATCTATCACATAATAGTCTGATACTAGAGGAAAATACTGGTAAGAGCTCATGAAATGATGCTTTGACCCATTCCACACAATGCCACTTTTTGACAACACAAAGAAATATGACTGTAAAAATCTGTGGGAAAAGGAGAAATTGCTTGTAGCAAATAATTTCTCCTTTTCCCACGATGTTGTCAACCTGATATGTCATCAGTATTATCAAGTTTTAGTGCACTTTAAAATTTTGTCTGCAACTTCTTTGAAAGTGGCCAAGTTTAAAATTTTGCCATCTAGTCATTGGTTACATATGTTTATCAGTAATTATAAAGTTTAACCATTTCCTGTACAATACCTGATTTTTACATTCCCATGATTTACTTATGAAAATATTGTGGGAAAGGAAGAAGTTGCTTGTTCTACTTTACAGGATGGTAACATTTTGAATAAAGCTTACTTCAAATTGTGGTCTCTGACCTCTTTCGAAATGGACAAGTCAAAAATTTTGTTAAGCAGGAAAGGGTTAAAAGGAGTTACCTTTGGGAGGTTGAATACCAAGGGCCTCAAATCTTTCTTTGTGAGTCATTGGTAACACAACTGCTTCAATTAGCTGAAAAATACAAGAAAAGATCAGATAAAACAAGAAATCTTTTGAGTCAAAACTCACCAAGTATACCTCTGCTTACACTATCAAGTAAACTACAGTGAAAGAGAAATTCTCCCTCACTAGACCATATTCAGTAAGCACCATGAAGAACCCTGGCTGAACCTCCATATCAAGTTTCAAGTCAATTCTATTAACAGTTGCTCATGAAAATGTGACAAAAACTACCATTATGCAAGGCAATGTCCAAAATAAACTCAAGTCCTAAAACAGGGAGTAGAAAACATGAGGATCACATTTGGTGAGCGCCATGTAGGACCCCTAAATGAACAAAGTTTCAAGTCATTGCTTTCAACAGTTGCTGAAAAAAGTGTGATAAAAATACACTGCAACTCTGTCACAACACTATATGTGGGAAACAAGAAATGACACAGCAGAAACATTGAGGTTTTTATGATATAAAGCTGTAACCTACCCTACCCCCACATGACAAAGTCATAAAATAGGAAGTAGATAACTTGAGGATCTCATTTGGAGAGAGCCATGTAGGACCCCTAAATGAACAAAGTTTCAAGTCATTGCTTTCAACAGTTGCTGAAAAAAGTGTGATAAAAATACACTGCAACTCTGTCACAACACTATATGTGGGAAACAAGAAATGACACAGCAGAAACATTGAGGTTTTTATGATATAAAGCTGTAACCTACCCTACCCCCACATAGGTCATAAAATAGGAGGTAGATAACTTGCAGACCTAAATTTGGTAATTGCCATGTAGGACTCCTAAATGCCACAAAATCATACAAATATAACAGGAATGGCAGAAAAATATACTAATTCATAAAACAGGAAATGGACAACTTATGCACCAAAATTTTGTTACGAGCAATTCCTTCATTACTCCTCATGTTTTCTATAAAAAAAAAAAAAGACAAACATTTTTAGAATTCCATTAGCCTGAAAATATTGTCTGCAACTTCTTGAATTTGTACCAGTCAATAATTTTGTTGTCTCTTACTAGTTAAAAAGGAAATACAGGTTAAAATTTACTGAAGCATCTACGGCAAATCAGGAGAATAAGTTGATACATTAACCCATTCCCACACGATAAAATGTTAGACCAGTCCAAATTCAAAGAATTTGCAGACAACAATTTCAAGTTGACAAAATCTTCAAAATCTTTGTCTTTAAGGGTAGAAAACATTGTGGGTAATGAAGAAATTGCTTGTTACAAGCAATTTCTTCATTCTTCACAATGTTTTCACAAGTTTCAATATTGACAGGGCGTTTAAAAGCGTCATTGAGTGGGAATGGGTTAAGATCTATCGATTTGAGAAATATTGAAGCATCCTGATTGAATCCCTAGCCTCAAACTGCTGGTAACTCCCAAATTTTCTATGATACTTGTGATCCAGGGACACTGTGGTGTCCGTGGTCGAGAGGTAGAGTGTCAGCTTCCCGATCAAGAGGTCCTGAGTTTGATTCCCGGGAGCGGCTATCGATCTGGTTCTGTCATTTGCCACACTTTCCGCGTGAGTACTGGTGCATTTTCCAGGAAGCAGAATCAAGAGGGATTAATCTAAGTTGGAAGAATTTGTTTCCCAATCAATGTAAAATGAATAGGTTTAAACCAATCCAGGGACACTGTTAGTGTCCATCCCTGTCTTATCAAATATCTATTTATCTTTACCTCTTGAATCTGTTTGTCTAGACCACCAATATCACTGTACTGTTCTGTTGGGCGTTCATCAACTTCCATAGCTTTAACTCTAGAATCATACTCAGCTGGGAGTGTCTCTAGTATCAGGTAAGAATCTTTGTTAACACCCTGAAATAGGAAACATTCAATAATAACATTATAACTATACTGTTCTATGAGGTGTTCATCCAAGATATGATATACATACATGGTGCATTTAAGTTGTGCTACTAATTAGTGTATGTTAAATACAGTTTGCACAACAGATAATAATTCTTTCCTTTTGGGATAAATTTTAAGAATTCTTAAGCATAATAAGAATTGTCACAAAAGAGATTTATACCCCCACACCAGTATTTTGTCACGCATCTTGACCATGACCCAAAATAAGCACATGTTTGGAGCTTTGGCACCAACTGTATGAAAATTGATGGTTGTAGGTCAAATGTCTGTAGAGTTAGAGCACAGAAACAAACAGTCAGTGGGTTGATAGACAGACAGACACGATGAAACCAATGGACACCTCTATACTTCATAAGTGGAAGGTATAATACAGATTAAAGTTTTTGGTCCAATCTACCTCAATTTACATATCATACAGTATTGTTGAAGGGATTTGACTATGTGAGTGACAGTGTAAAATGTTTAACTCAATCCAACACAATCCAAACTTTTTACATCCTTAAAGAAAAAAATGCTTTCAAAAACATTGTGGAAAATGTATTACGATGAAATTCCTTGTGATAAGCAATATCTTAATTGTCCCCAACATTTTTACCCTAAAAAGACAAAGTTTTATTTTATAATTTCATTAACTTTAAACCATTAACAAACAACTAAAATTTTAGACTGGTCCAAATTAAAAGATGTTGCAGACAACAAATTTAGTCATTGCAATTTGGGATTTTTTCAACTTTATTGGATAATTGAGTAAAATTGTGGTGTGCAACATCTTTCGATTAGAACAAGTCTGATTTGGGTCAATGTGAGGAACTGGTTAATTCACATTTTCTTGCTGTAAGGTACATTGTGCATCATCTAGCCCCATATATAGAAGATAATTGTTTGTTTCAGTGTAAGATCAATTAATATTTCATTGAGTGAACAACAAAAGCTATATTTTCACGAGTGGTGAAGCCACAAGTGAAAATATGGATTTTATTGTTCAAGAAATGAAATATCAATCAATCTTACTCGAAAAACAAACGATTGTTCTATTTCCTTAATGCAAAAATTAGACAAAATGCAAAAAAATATATGACAAATTTTCTTAAAGCTCGTCATTTTGCATGTGATTGCTATGCACCGCTTATGATGACGTCACTTATTTGGCTCTGCTTAGATAACGTCAGATAGGGTGAAATGAATGAAAGCAGGGAATAAGTTTTTGATAATTTCACTGGATATGCGGTGGGTTTATCAAATGATAATCTACTGTTATTTTTCGATAATCCACCTGAAAGCATTAAAGAAATAAAGTATAACCCTTCCTTTACAGTACAAATCTTACCACTAAGTCTCCTGGTGAAAGTTTTTCTGCATCAACAAGCCCTATTACTGGCAGAAAGTAGGTCTGAAAAAGACAAACAATATCTGTTTTGCAATTTAACCCTTGCCATGCTGAATAAAAATTTTCTATAGAGTTGTATTAAATTCAAAGGACTTAAAGTACAGGAAAGCCTTGCTTTTGCAGGTTAATATTTTGTTAATTAACTCTACAAACAACTGCATATTACAAGCTATTTCTCTTCACAAAATATGGCAAAAACTTTCAGATATTCATTCTTACATTTGAACTCCAATATAAACATGTTTAAAAAGTTGTTTGTTATTGGGTATAAATACTTACAACTCCATTTCTCACACAAACCAGCTTTCTCACAACCCTCAACAGAAAACATTTGGGAAACATTGAGAGAAATGAAGAAATGCTAGTAACAGTAAGAAGCTATTTGTACAATTCAAATAATGATTTTCTTCCCTTCAAGATAAAGTCCGACCTGTAGTAAGCAAAGCACATAAGGAACTCAAAAAGTGCTTGCTTAAGACGTGCTTTCTTAACCCTTTCCTGTTTAAACCCTGTTTCTTACGCACCTGTAAATTTAGAATTGAAATAACATTGTAGAAAAAGAAGAAATTGCTTGTAACAAGCAAATTTCTTCTTTTTCCACAATTTTTTTGCCCTATTGATAGATTATTTTCCAAATAAAATTCATCTAAAATTTTTCTTATGCAAAACCTTTGAATTTGGTCGGGTCTAAAATTTGGAAAACAGGAAAGGGGTTAATACAGGTAAATATCTATTAATTTGCTTTATATTGTCACTCAATGACTGTTTGCCTAATACAGGTTGTTTTCTTAATACAATTGATCACTGTGACAAGTTCAACTGAATTATCTTTAAAATTTCACAAAATGATATCAAAGCGTGCAAGTATTTTTATTTCAGACAAGTTAAAAATTCCATATTCTAGAAATGGGTAACATATTCACACAATATACAAGAAAAGTAAACAAGGGTTTTAACCTAAAAATTCTGAAAAATTCTACTTTGACCCTTAGAAATATTTCTCATGGGGTCATTTTGAACCTCATGAGAGAAAATTCTAAGTGCCAAAACAGGGTATTTTGATCACCCCAATTTTCAGAGGTGCACGCTATTTATTGATGAAAATTATATTTGCATAAATTGTTAGTTTTATATGGTTTTAAGAGATCTATAAAAGTGAATCAATTTAGATAAGAAAAGGGTATAATATCACTCAACCCATTTCCACACAATCCCTTTTTTTATGCGCTGAAGAAAATACTTAAGGAAAACATTGCAAGAAAAGGAGAAATTGCATGTAACAAGTAATTTCTCCCTTTCTCACAATGTTTTCTACCTCATATGGTACTTATTGTTCAATTTAAACTACTCCCTTTCTCACAATGTTTTCTACCTCATGTGGTACTTATTTTTTCAATTTAAACTTAACTTTGTTTTGCAGTGTTAATTATAGGCCCTGAGATTGGGGGAATACCCTGCTTTCTTAGAAAATCCCCCAGATTTCTCGACCATGTCCCATACAAATCCCCCAGTTCAAAAGAAGTCACAAAAATCAAGATTAGGCTTCCATTACATACTCATTACTTGAAATTTGCCTTTAGATAGCAAAAATAAAACAAGAGTGTGTTATCGTATGTGTCCCACTATTGATAGTTGAATTCAAGAACCAGTCAATTTATATTTACAAAGCGGCTTCAAATCACTCCTTATCTATCGATCATGTCTGCCCAATATTTATTCTAAGGAATTTTAGGTTTGTTTAATATTGATGAATAATGATAACAATAATAAAAAAAGGTGCGATTGGACTTTTTGTCACAGATAATTGTGACTTGACATAGTTTACTAGATGAAGTTACCGAGTTTTTAAAATGTCCAATTGCAGCCACATAACAAACACACACCTGTTACAACAACAGCATTTCTGTTGTCTGAAATCATATTCCCTACTTCATAAATGTCTAAATGCAAAATCGGTGAATTTTCACATTGCCTGCCAAAGAAGTGTAAATGGTCTAGGATGAAGAGTTTGTCAAGTCAGACTTTGCCATTGAATTTATTTGGAACATGTTTCCCAGCAGTCATGGCTTAAAGACTGGCTGTGGTTACAGAAAAATAATAAAGGTGCCATTAAAATAGATACATGATACATGTATAGTTGAAGAGAAATATTTTTACTTAGTGATTTATTACACTTCCTTACTTTCCCTCAATATTTTTTTAAAATCCCCCACATTTTTAATGAGGTGGGGGCAGATACCCCATTAACTCAAATCCTAGAATAAACACTGGTTTTGTCATCTGCAACCTCTTTCAATTTGGACAAGTCTAAAGTTTTGCCATCGGGTAATTGGTTAAACTTTAGAATCTATACTCATGGTTTGTCTTTTTTTTGTTTTTTTTTCCCTTCAAAATCCATTTTGAACCCTAGAATTCATGATCAGAGAGTGAATGACGCCTAAATCTTTTAAGGCTAGAAGAAGCAATGTATGTAGTCACCTGTCTAGTTGAAGTTTTGATGACAGCACATTTTCCCTTCCTCTGAGCATCGAGATCTATATTTGCCCCATCTTCTTCACCTTGTTCTTGTGGATCCATATCTAATAACTAGAAACAAATTACATAAAAGTATTACATAAATCTTTCTCTATGCCAGTTTTGAGGGGATAAAAGGTGGATATTTAAAGAGTGTACAAGAAAAATTGAGTTCTTAAACAAGTCATCTAGAATAGATTAAATAGTGGCACTTGAATGCCTGCATCGCTCCACAGGCCTGAATGTACCAATTAAGCACCATTTTTTAGGAACATACAAACTGAATCAAATTTACCACATCAAAAAATTGATCTATACACCCAAGGCACATTCCTGTAAAAAATGGTTGACATCCATCAACTGGTTTCTGAGATGATTTTCAAAGCTTTTACCACATATGGATATTAGCCCCACCCATTAAGTCCACTTTTTTCATCCAATCAGAATTCTTTGAAAGAATATGATAAATGGTCACCAAAGGATCTTTTCTGTGAAATTTGGTTAAAATCCATCGACTGGTTTCTGAGGAGAAGATTCTCAAAGCTTTCACCATATATGGAAAATAATCAGCCCATTAAAGCAATGTTTTTCATACAATCAAAATTCTTTGAAGGAATATGATAAAGAGTCAACCAAGGATCATTTCTGTCGAATTTGGTTGAAATCCATTCACTGGTTTCTGAGGAGAATATTTTCAAAAGCTTTCAATGACATACAATTGTGGCCTTGACCATGGAGGAGGTATCACAGCAAGAGGAACAACTGTGCCAAGTTATTTTCAAGTCCATCCATAAAAGTAGAATATATGCTCCGGTCAAGGTCAATTTTGTTGTTTGACAGTTAACTGTGATCTTAACCTTGGAGGTATCACAACAATGGTTTCACATGACACTGGGTCTCATCATGAAGAACAACTGTGCAAAGTCATTTTCAAATCAATCAATAATTGTAGAAGTTATGCTCTGGACTAGGTCAATTTTGTTGTTTGACTTGCAACTGTGATCTTGACCTTAGAGGTATCACAACTAAGATTTTGCATGACACTATCACTCATCGAGAAGAACAGCTGTGCCAAGTTATTTACCAGTCCATTCATAAATGTACAAATCATGCTGCTGACTAGGCCAATTTATTTGTTTAACCTTCATTTATGACATTAACCTTGAAGGTATCACAACAAATATTTTGCATGACACTAGCACTCATCAAGAAGAACAACTGTGCCAAGTCATTACAAATCCATCCATAAATGTAGAAATTATGTTCTGGACAAGGTCCATTTTGTCATTTAACCTTCAACTTTGATCTTGAAACTTGGAGGTATCACAACAGGTACCACAGCAAACATTTTGCATGACACTAGCACTCAACAAGAAGAGCAACTGTGCCAAGTTATTTTCAAATAAATCCATATATATAGAAGTTACACTCCAGACAAGGTCAATTTGGTATTTGACCTTCAACTGTGACCTTGACCTTGGAGGTATCACAACAAATGCTTCACATTACACTTGCATTCATCAAGAAAAACAACTTTACCATGGTATTTTTAAATCCATTTATAAATGTAGAAAGTTTTTTTTTTTTTTACAAAATTCGGACAGATGCATGCACACATGCACTAACATTGAAGCAAAATTTGACAACTATGTTTTGCTCATCCCAAGGGGGCTCTACAATTAGCAATAATACAAAATGTCAAAGATACGGCAAGACAACAATTTCAAGGCTATAGCACTGCCTGAGTGTTTTCATCATTTAATTCATTCCCAAACAATTCTGCCTTTCTATGCACAGGAGGGAAACATGGTAAGAAAAGTAGAGATTGCTGAATTTAAGCAATTTCTCCTTTTCTCACAATGTTTCTCACCCTCTATGACAATTCATTTTCCAAATAAAAAAAAATGAAGCATTGTCTACAACCTCCTCTGTTTTGGACCAGTCTAACATTTTGTTGTTGTGTGACTGGTTAACAGGTGTGGTCACACCTGTGATGTACATACAGAGTGTTCAATATTCAGGAATCAAAGGAAGCTTTAAGAGAGTATCAATCTATCTGCATAGTAAAGACTCAGATCAGACTGTGTGGATGCACCAGCTGGTTTAAGTCTTTACTTGGCAGCCCTGTATAATTGTTTAAAATGCCACACATAACCTTATTTTCTCCATGAAACCCTTTTTTTATATATCTTTTTAGATTGATTTATCAATTACCACAAGATGATGCTTTCTGACGCTCTGAAGAAAATACAATCATGGAAATCTTTGTGGGAAAAGGAGAAATTGTTTGTTACAAGTAATCTCTCCTTTTCTCACAATGTCTTCTATCTATTTTGAACTTCTTCTCCAATTTTAGTCCAATTTTAAATGTTGTCCGCAACTTCTTTCAATTTGGACCTGTCTAAAATTTTGTTGTGTGGTCATTGGTTAATAAATTATGAAACACCCCCTCCATTTAGAACTCTGTCCTCTTCAACAACCAACCTTCATAAATTTGGACCAGAATTTAATCTATTTAACAATACTAAATAGTCTTACCTCTATGACATTTGACACCAGGTAAGGTAGTGTTTTGTTCACCTTTATCTTCTCTGTGTTCTCTTTTATCTTTTCTTTCTGAGCTTGTAGCTCATGTGAGATTCTCATGATTTCTGATTTCATAATCTGAAAAATTAACATATTTGTGGTTTAACCCTTTTGCAATGACGCTTATGGACACCCCAAGGAAAAATTGCTTTGGAAAACATTAAGGAAAATGAAGAAATTGCATGTTACAAGCATTTTCCACAATGTATTCTACCGTTAAAGTAAAACATCCAAAATTTCGTAAGCTTTAGATTGTCGTCTGCAACTCCTTTCAATTTTTGACCAGGCTAAAATTTTGTAGAGTTGGACTTGGTCAAACAAACGAAAATCATGACTAGGTCTGTATAATATCCATTATCTTATGCATGGCACCTCTTCATTATATACTTAGCGCGTAAAAAAAAAGATACATAGAGTTGGTCCACTAACCCAGTGGTGTGGAAATGCAGATTTTTCATTGAATTTTAGTATACATAAAAAAAAGTGTGTCTTTTGAAGGAGGATTGGTGCTAGAGTTGATTACAATTAGGTAGAATCTCTCTCTACAAGAGGAAATTGATTACACTCCCCTGATTTAGCCCTGTCACAATAGTTATAAAATAAACAGATAAAAGGGTTCTAACAGATGGACAGATGAAGCATCAACAGTATGCTAGCCATTCTCCAGACATGCCTGATTTTAACGTTTGACCTTGAGCTGTCATCTTGGAGCCATCTGAATATTTCTTTCAAATGGTACATCTGCTCATGATAGAGAACAATTTTGCCAAGTTATATTGAAATCCATCCATAATTGAAGGAGCTAAGCTCTGGAAAAGGTCAATTTTGATATTTGACCTTGAGCCATGACCGTGACCTTGGAGATATCCAAAAGCCAGGGAAAAACCATCAGCGCAATATCATACATAGTTCATATGCCAAGTTTCATTCAATTTGGCCCAAGGGTTGTGGAGAAATCAAGGCAGACGGACAGACAAAGCAGCTGCTTGAGGAGCATAAAAAATATACAACTGGATTTCAAGGACTACTGTAGATCACTCTTAGGTCACCTGCATAATTTAAGCTGAGTAGTGATCTGCCAAAGCTGCCATTTTGCACCATTGTCTTAAATGTCCCCATTTCTTTTTGTCCAAGGGGACCCCTTTGTTCCGAAATCTTTGTAGCTAGAGCATTAGTGTGGTACATCAATTTTACTATATGTCCCCACTTTTTTTAAACTGTGGGGAAATTACCCCCTTACTTTTAAAACCTTGGCATATCACTGGCTGAGATAGAAGCATAGAAGACCTACAATACTGTCTCGAAAATTACCTTTATTTCGTTATCCAATAAACGAGTTCGGCTCACTATTTCATCATTTGACATTCGGAGAACTTCTTCACCCAAGGATTCCTGCGATGAAATGAATTTAAATTTAAAGTTTTGTGTAACTGACTATACCTATGTCAATGCATTTAGTCTGATTCCCTAATAAAATCTATCACCACACAATCCTATGTTTTTTCACACTGTACCAAAATATCTTATGAAATCAATTGAAACAAGCAATTTCTCCTTTTCACAATTTTTTTTCTTACCTATTTTTTTCTCAACAGATCTTCATGAACATTTGATACAGGAAAGTACTTGCTTTTCCAATAGTTATTAATATCTTGTTCACGATAAATGTTCTTTCTTCTAACATCGGAATTTATCAGGTGAGATTGCTAGTCTTCCGGTGATGTCCATCACAACTGTATTGTTAGCGGGAGCCAATGACATAATTGATATATCATGGAAACAAGAAATAAGGCATTTTTAGTTGCAATCGACAGATAATGTATTCAACTGATGAATTCCGGTTCCATTTGGCTTGTACTTGGCTTACTTTTTAGCCGTCTTGTAACACAAAAAAATTTTGCTTCTTTTCTCTCTTTTTTTAAAGTTACGAACAGTCAATTTCATTACAAAATCAGCATAATCGCCTTTTAAGAAAAATCTGAAAGGGTTATAGTTAGAAGTTTGAAAATTGAGAGCCATTTTTTTCTTTCAAAATGGATGAAAGAGCCGCTTAAACCCTGTCCCGTTTTTTTTATAACTTTAGACTGGTCTGAATTGAAAGAGGTTTCAGATGATAATGAAAATTGGATGAAATTTGAAATAAAATCATACTACGTGGTATAAAATATTGTGGGAAAAGAAGAAATTGCTTTTTACAAATAATTTCTTCTTTTTCCACAACTTTTTTCTCTATTACTAAATCCTAGGGACGTAAAAACCAGGAATTGAACAGGAGAGGGTTTAATACATATTTCATTGTCACCTGCAACTTGTTAACATTTGGACCAGCAGTGTTTCTGCCAGGATTAATTTTTTGAGGGTCATTTGTGACCCCCTGTCTTCATTTCTGGGGGTCATTTAGAATTTTAGAGGGTCAATTTTGTAAATGACTAAATCAAACTGTTATACAATTTTTCAGAAAGAGTTATATCAGGGTTTTCCATGACGCAAAATTTGAGCGTCCTTGTCGCAATTTCAAAACGAATGACCCATAAAAATTTTACCTGTGCGTCATAAATGTCGCAAGTTTTAAAACCTAATTCTTTGTGAATAGAATCGTCGGTAAAGGCCAAAATCCTTCAGAAGTCTGAGTTACGACAATCAATCAAGTTAGCGACTGTCGGTAATTTTAGGTTTCCAACATTTATTTTTTTGAATTTATCCTGTTCTATTTTTAGTTGACAGATAGAATTTGTAGATGGGTTATAGTGATTTTTATCAAACTTTAGACTCTATTTCGGGTGATTAAACATATCTTTTACCCGACTACTAGAAAATGTAAAAATGTCGCGTCAAACAAAGATGTCGTCATAGTGATCAGACTACCAAAGAGAGCTCTGGTAGCGAGTCTGATGGTGAAACCCCGGGTCTGTCTTTGAAAAAGACCCAGAGGTCTTTCAGCCAGAAATGGTTAAAAACCTTCAGTTGGCTTAAATTCGCCAATGGTGAAGTGCTGTGTGACACGGGTATTAAAATGAAAACAAGAGGCCCATGAGGGCCTGAGACGCTCTACTGGTTGTCAAGTTTTCTGTTAAAGAAATCTGATATTTAAGGAAGTTAATTGCTCTAAGAAGAATGCATAAAGAAAAAAAAGGGGGCTTTATCCCCTTTAACATTTTAAGCAACAATCCTCAAGGCCCCTTTTCCCATGTTTCATGACGGATCCACTCCATTTCCAAAAGAAAGTTACCTTATGACCCTACAATCATTCTGTGAATATTTCATCAGAATCTGACAATAATTGTGGACTTAATCACATAAACAGGATTGTTTTGAATGAAAATCAATAAGGCCCCTTTTCCTGTGTTTTCTGATGGATCAATTTCATTCCAAAAGGAACTTTCCTTACAACCCGACAATTGTCCTGTGAAATTTAAAAGACAACTTGATAATGATTGTGATCTTCATCACATACACAAGAATGTTTTGAATGATAATCTGTAAGGCCCCTTTTCCTGTGTTTCGAATGCCACAATTATTCCATGCATCTTTGAAGAGAATCCAATAAAACTGTTGACTTTATTGTGTTAACAAAGATATTAAATTCAAGTTCTCATAAGGCCCCTTTTCCCGTGATATTTTACTGTTGGTTTTATCATTCTATGAAAGTTAAAAGTGAATCCGATGAAAAATTGGGAATTCATTATGTTTACTAGAATATTTAAAAAAAAATCATATGTCCCCTTTTTACATGATACTTGATGGATTGTACCCAGTTCTGAAAAGAACCATCTAAGTATTTGTACAATCATTCTGTGAAATTTTGAAGTGAATCCGGTGAAATCAAGGGACATCATTGTGTTAACCAGAATATTGAAGAGAGTTTTTCATAAGGCCCCTTTTTATGTGACCCTTGCTATAGTCAGATCCACTGTCAAAATCAACAATTGGAATGATGGTACAATCAATCTGTTTAATCTGTGGAATTTATTGTGTTAATGAATTATAGTGAAATATTCATAGGGCCCCTTTTCTCATGATACTTTACAGAACAAACCAAATTTCAAAAGGAACAATTCTAATGAAAGTAGAATCATTCTTTAAAAGTTAAAGAGAATCAATGAAAACAGTGGACTGAATTGTGTCAAGAAATTTTGTAACTAAATTTTCATAAGGCCCCTTTTCCCGTGAAACTTAACAAATCAGACCCAATGTACAAAGGAACAATCCTAATGATAGTTTGAAGAAAATGATAAAGACTGAGGACTTTATTGTAATAATGATGTTTTGTAATAAAATTTTTATAAGGTCCCTTTTCTTGTGTCACTTAACAAATCAGACCTAATTTACAAAGGAACAATCCAAATGATGGTACAATGATTCTATTAAAGTTTGAAGAGATTCTGATAAAGACTGAGGGCATTGTTGTGTTTATGAGGATTTGGTAATAATTTTTCATACAGCCCCTTTTCCTATGATACTAGACAGATCAGGCCCAATTTGGAAAGAAACAATCCTTATGATGGTACAAACATTCTGTGAAAGTTTGAACAGAATCTGATGAAAACTGCAGACTTTAGCTTGGTGTCAAATTTTTAAAATAAAATTTTCATAAGGCTCCTTTTCCTGTGATACTTGAAGGATCAAGTCTCATGTCAGCCTCAACAATCGTGATTATTGTACAATGATTCTGTGAAGGTTTGAATAAAATCCAATGAAAGCTCTGGACTTGGTTACAAGGATTATAGATAAAATTCTCTAAAGGCCCCTTTTCCAATGATACTAGACAGATCACGCCTAACTTGAAAAGAAAGAATCCTCATGATGGAATAATCATTCTGTGAAAGTTTTAACAGAACCTGATGAAAACTGTTGACTTTATTGTGGTACAATGATTTTAAAATTAAATTTCATAATGCTCCTTTTCCTGTGATACTTGACGGATCAGGTCTAATGCAAACATCAACAATCATTATTATTGTACAATTATTCTGTGAATGTTTGAAGAAAATTCGATGAAAGCTCTGGACTTTGTAACAAGGATTTATAAATGAAATTTTCATAAGGCCCCTTTTCCTGTGCTTCTTGACAGTTCAAACCCTGTTATGAAAAGAATGATAGTTATGACCTTCCAATCATTCTGTGAAAGTTTCAACAAAATCTGATCAAAGCTGTGGGCTTTATTGTGTTAACAGGGTTTTATTTATTGAATTTTCATATAGCCCCTTTTCCCATGTTACTTGATGGATCTGAACCAATTCCAAAGGGAACTCTTCTTACAAAAGTATAATTATTCTGTTTGAGTATAAAGACAACCCCATCTCACCTGTGGACTTACAAGCATTAATTAAGATTTTTTTAATTGAATTTTCCTAAGGCCCCTTTTCCTATGTTTCTCAATGGATCAGACCCAATTTGAAAGGAACAATCCTTATGATGGTACAATCATTATGTGAAAGTTTGAAGTCAATCAGGTGAAATCTAGGGCCATTATGTGTTAACTAAGATTTTTTTTATTAAATTTCCATGGGGCCCCTTTTCCCATGAAACTTGATGGATCAAACCTACTTCCTAAAGGAACAATCCACATAATGTAATAATCATTCTGGGAATGTTTGAAGAGAATTTGTTGAAAACTATGGACTCTATTGTGTTTACGAGGACTTTTTCAATCCAGTTTTAATCGGGCCCCTTTTCCCGTGGTCCTTGACTGATTATACCAAATTTTGAAAGGAACAATTCTTATGATGGTACAATCATTCTGTGAAAGTTTGAAGTCAATCAGATGAAAACTGTGGACTCTAGAGTGTTAACAAAGATCTTTGAATTAAATTTTAATAAGGCCCCTTTTCCTATGTTTCTTGAGGAATCATATCCGATTCCAAAAGGTACAATCCTTATGATGGTACAATCATTCTGTGAAAGTTTGAAGAGAATCCGTTGTAAATTGTTGGCTCTATATTATTAATGAGAATTTCTTATTAAACATTTCATAAGGCCCCTTTTTCCTGTGTTTCTTGAAGGATCATACCTAATTTCAAAAGGAATAATCCTGATGATAGTACAATCATTCTGTGAAAGTTTGAAGAGAATCCAATGAAGACTGTGGACTCCAGAGTGTTAAAGAGTATTTCTTAAAAGATTTTTCAATTAAATTTTCATAAGGCCCTTTTTCCCGTGTTTCCAGATGGATCTGACCAAATTTCCAAAGGAACAATACTTATGATGGTACAATCATTCTGTGAAAGTTTAAATACAATCAGATGAAAACTGTGGACTCTAGAGTGTTAACAAGAATTTTTTTATTAAATTTTAATAAAGGCCCCTTTTCCCGTTTCATGACAGATCAGTACCATTTTCAAAAGGAACGATCCTTATGCTTGTACAATCATTCTGAGAAAGTTTGAAGAGAATCCGATGAAAATTGTGGACTCTATCGTGTAAACGAGGATTTTTAATGGAGTTTTTAATTGAATTTTCATAAGGCCCCTTTTCCATGTTTCTTGACGGATCATACCCAATTTCGAAAGGAACGATCCTTATGTTGGTACAATCATTCTGTGAAAGTTTGAAGAGAATCAAATGAAGACTGTGGACTCTATCGCGTAAACAAGGATTTTTAATTGAATTTTAATTAAATTTTCATAAGGCCCCTTTTCCCATGTTTCTTGACGGATCAAACTCATTTTCGAAAGGAAGGATCCTTATGTTGGTACAATCATTCTGTGAAAGTTTGAAGAGAATCTGATGAAAACTGTGGACTCTATCTCGTAAACGAGGATTTTTTAATTAAATTTTCATAAGGCCCCTTTTCCGGTGTTTCTTGACGGATCATACCCATTTTCGAAAGGAACTATCCTTATGTTGGTACAATCATTCTGAGAAAGTTTGAAGAGAATCCAATGAAAACTGTGGTCTCTATCACGTAAATGAGGATTTTTAATTGAATTTTTAATGAATTTTCATAAGGCCCCTCTTCCCATGTTTCTTGACGGATCAAACCCACTATCGAAAGGAACGATCCTTATGTTGGTACAATCATTCTGTGAAAGTTTGAAGAGAATCTGATGAGAACTGTGGACTCTATAGCGTAAACGAGGATTTTTTAATTAAATTTTCATAAGGCCCCTTTTCCCATGTTTCTTGACGGATCATACCCATTTTCGAAAGGAACGATCCTTATGATGGTACAATCATTCTGAGAAAGTTTGAAGAGAATCCGATGAAAACTGTGGACTTTATCGCGTAAACGAGGAATTTTAATTGAATTTTTAATTAAATTTTCATAAGGCCCCTTTCCCCGTGTTTCTTGACGGATCTGACCCATTTTCAAAAGGAATGATCCTTATGATGGTACAATCATTCTGTGAAAGTTTGAAGAGAATCCAATGAAAACTGTGGACTTTATCGCGTAAACAAGGAAAAGTTTAACGGACGGACGAAGGACGGACGAACGCACGGACGGGAAAAAGCCATCGCTATAGCTCTAGTGGCCTTCGGCCAGTAGAGCTAAAAACTAATCTTTCACTACTGGCTGTACGAACTTTGGTCTTTCATGTCTCCTTTGTTATTTTTTAAATTCCTGTAGTCTCTAGCAGTCTTTCAGATTTGACCCCCTAAATTGGAGAAAAGACCCCCAGTTCTGAAGGCATAGGGGTGACAATGACCCCCAAATTCTTATGCAAATGGAAAACCCGGTTATATTATGGACAGCATGATCAAATTACTTGGAATTAAAGAAATAAACATTGCAGTTGACATATCTTTAGTGCTGGGACTTTCATTAGATTTGGGGACAGCAAAAAAAAAGCTAGTCTTTTTTGTTTCTCTTTGGTTTTGGTTCATCTTCAATAATTATGTAATTTCGTAGTCTATTTTAAGAGTGGCGACGAAATTGTTAGTCGAAGGATTACATGCAGAAGGAAAAGTATTGATGGCACAGTTTTAACGTTAAATTCAACTTGAATTGTAATTTAAATGAGATTACTTAAAAAAATAAAAATATAATCAGCATTCCCCCAAAAGGTTCTTTTTCCGGGCATTTCAACAAATATTCATTCTTGGCTTGTAAAGCGGGAAAATAAACCACTTGTATAAATAGAACAACAACTTCCAGTTTGACAGATTTCCGTGAAGCTCAATTTAAGCCATTCCTGGGCAGTATAATTAACTTGTTTTGTACAATTGAGCTCAAAGATCATTCAATCCCATCAAAATATCATACAGAATTCATATTTCAAAGTCAATTTAGGTTGCGTCACAAAAAAGGCGCTTGGTGAATTTTGTTGCGTGGCCAACAATTTATTTGTGTTGAAAACGCAGAAAATGCGCTCTGGCGAAACACTGGACCAGTCCAAAATTTTGATGTCTAATGATGGTCTAAACCATTACAAAACAACAATTTCAAGTGTCAAAATGGAAGCTTATCTTAAAAGTCTCATAATAATTGCTTCATGCAAATAATTTCTAATTCTGTTTTCAATATTACATTTCTTAAATCCGTCATAATGCAGGATTATATGTGGTACTAGATTAATTTAAAATCTTAAAGAATTTTCTAGGCGACTTTGATTTCGCTTTGTTCAGAAAATCCGGCGAAGTTATATGAAACCAGGCGACTTCTTCGCCCACTCTACAGAGCCCTGGGTTAGGTATAAACAAAAATAAAGTAATCAAACAAAACAATTTTCAAGAAATTTCCTTATCAAAATAGATTTAACTCACATGTGATTATAAAAATATGCTAAAAATAATGAGTTGTCTCCATAATTTTCACTTAGTGTACGAGTTGGCCGAAATCTGAGCACGAGTTCACCGAAATTGGTACGAGTTGACTTTGGTACGAGTATATCTGTTCCTGACAGACTCATAAGATCCTTGACATTTTGTAGAATTGAAGATATATCGACCTTAAACAGAATTTCTTTTCATCTTTATACTTACAGAATCTTACCCCACCCATTAAACTTGAACGATGATTCAGCTACTTTGAATGATTACTTCGCCGGTATCAGAGTAGAAGGGATTGGTACTCCCATTAAACACTATCCGATGCCTAAAAAGCGCATAAATAAACTTGCTTCCAAAAATGAAGCCATACAGACCTCCCCATCATCCCAAATAGCTTTGTCTTCCAGTGTTGCCATTTTTGAAGTTACGAACCGGAAAATTGGGGCGATACAGTCCGTCTAAATTGATTGTTGTAAGAAATACAAATATGGTGCCCCCCTTGCACTTTTTAGTCAATATTACCACTAGTTAAGCGTAAACATAAGTGAATTCCTCCGGGCGTTCAAGTAGGTGCATATCGTCATTGCGCGTACAAAGGTCGTAACTACAGCTTGAAAAAAAGTTGCAGTTACGATATTTTGCACGCCCATCGACGATACGACTGAAGGAAAGTTCTTCTCTATAGCAAAGGTCATTTGCAAAATTTGTTTTTTAATAGATTGTGTTGCTCATTACTTTATTACTTCGTCTGACGCACCTGGAAATTTGAAAACCCGAGAAATGATAAATTATGCATACCTGTATTACCCGATTTGTCATTTTCTCACCGCAGTTTCCATCACATGAGCGTGATATTCAACGGTCATTTCACTTATCCCGAATTCAAAACAACATTACACGTTGTCTCATAATGCTGAGTCTAACCCAGGTCCTAATGCTTCTGTTTACCAATGTGACTCTTGTGAACAAAGAGTCTTATGGGGTCAGAAAGGCACCATTTGAAATTCTTGTGATGCATGGTTTCATGCAGACTGTCAGGTCATTGGGAATACAACTTAGGCCTACAACTGTTTGTCTGACTCAAGATTCTTTTGGGACTGCACTATATGTGATAAATAGGGAATATTACAAACGTGTCTTTTCTATTTGTTGATATCGTGTTCGAGAATCGTGAGTAGGAATTATTTATTGGATGAGAATAAAGGTCCGAATCAAATGAAAATTACGTACACACGATTGGAGAACACGATAACAACAAATAGAAAAACACACTGTTGTAATATTACTTTTATCATATACCTTTTAGGACATGTCATTACGAAAAATCTCTTAAACGATTAAGAAATAACCAACTCTCCGAAAAAAACGAACGTCAATACACAAAAAAGTAGTCCGTGTTTAACGGTACTCGACGAATGCGGTTTTTTTTTTTTTTTTTTTTTTTTTGTACTCGTCGAGTTGTATTAGATAGCAAGATTTTAATCAATATATTTTATAGTTAAATAATAAAATAAATTCTAAGACATCACTTTCTGATTCATAAAACCCACTCAGTGAAACAACTACATTCTCTCAGTTGAACACTGATATTACACGTCAAAGTATTTCTGAATCGGACCTCTATAATCCTAGTCAAGAGGCTCAACTTGTGACTTCTTCAACGCCAAAATCTAAAACTAAGCAAACCGGAATAAAAACTAAATTTAACTTAAAAGAAAGGAAATGCATCCTCAACATAAACTCGCGGCAGGTCTCTTAAAAATAAGATACCAGAACTTCGCCAAACTATATCACAAGTTAAACCAGACATTATCTGCCTCACAGAAACTTGGCTTAAACCTGATTTTTTTAATCAGAAATATCCCCAAACAACACCAACAACGATATTTACAGGGACGACAGACTCGATGGAAAGGGTGGTGGAACACTCATAGCAGTATCTAGATCATTATTAAGTCAAGAGCAATCAGAAACGAAAACCAAATGCAATTAAGTGTTGGCAAAAAATATCCATAAAAAGGTCTAAACCTTTTGAAAATGACGAATCCTCCCGAACGAAACTGTGGAAATCAATAAATTTGGTCCCCAAAAATAGTATCATTTGGGTTCTTGGCGATTTAAACATGCCAAACATGGACTGGGAGATAGAAACACCTCGAAAAACTTGTAGGTACAAACACATTTACAACATGTTTATTAAACATATCGTCAACTCAGACTTGAAGTATATGATTTAATACTCCTACCAAGGGGGAAAAATCCTCGACCTCTTCCTTAAAAACATGCCGGTATTAGTACATGATACCCACACACTACCACCACTTGGTTCGTCATACCATGGCATTGTGTTTCACGAACTAAGGATAAATAGGGATTGACCATTCCAACCAAAAAGTGAGGTTCCATGTTACAGCAAGGCTAACTGACTAGAAATGAAGCGCAGTGCATTTGACTTCTTATAACAATTCTTATTGCAGAACTACAAAGACTTAATGAAGCCTGGATAGTATTTAAACATGAAATGCACAAGCTAACTAGTACTCATCTCCCTATAAAACAATACAAGGTCGTAAAGACCTCTCATGGATCAACAAAAACAGAGAGATATGAGAAACGTGATGAGTTATATGTTAAGATAAAAAGGAGTCAATCTGAGGAAATACGTAAATGGTTTAAGCTTTTAAAAACCAAGGTTCAAAAGAATATAAGAAATGCCTATTGGCAATATTTGGAGAAAACCATATTTACAAATGATAATCAGGCTGGACAAAATCAAATATTCTACTCATTTATAAAGATTAATAAAACTGAAAACTGTGGAGTGGCTCCACTGTAACATGAAGGTCCAATACTTACTGATCCAAAAGCCAAAGCAAATGTTTTAAACTCTAAATTTGAATCAGTTTTTTCAAAGCCTCAACCTTTGAGCCTAGCTGATCATGTTTGCAATATCCAAATCCAGTGTCACACCCCAAAATGATTGATTGATAGAATGATCAATTGATTGATCGGGGTTTAACGCCGCTTTTAACAGTATTTCAGTCATTTCGCGGCAGCTGGATCTCCTAACACCTACCAGTACTACCACAACATCCTTTCCTAGCCTCCAGTTGCTATCCCACTTGGGTTGACGATTATCCACCCATTGGTGACAGACAAATGCCGGAAAGAATATGCGCCGTCGCCGGGGATCGAACCCACGACACCCCGTGATTGAATATTAGGAGTCTGATGCGCTACCGACTGTGCTATGACGGCGGCCGATTGACATTAGAAGACAAACAACAAAACAACGCATGGTGTCAGAAATTAGGATTTAATTCACGAACAATGGATGTGTCTGGAATGACAACTTAAAAAAAAAAGATACACATATGGACTGGCTAGATTCCAATCTGCAATAACAATGGAAAAGGTTTATTCATGAATTAATGTTCAATGGACCTCTGGAACGAAAAGTTAAGCTAAGAAGGTGGCTTATCTTTTACTTTGGGTCGGCGATAAAGGTCGTGACATTCAGTCCACATGGACTGACATCAGTGAAGAAGATGCAAATAAGTTGGACACTTACTACGCAAGATTTCAGCCACACGTGTAGCCCAAGGTGAACCCAATATTCGCTCGCTACAAATTTTTCTAGGGTTATAAAATTACGACGAATCAGTGGATCAATTCATTACCAAATTACGCGTTAGTGCCAAAGACTGTAAGTATGCGGATGCCAAGGATATGATACGAGATCGTATCGTATTTGGCACCAACTCACAAAGACTGCGCGAACGCTTAACAAACGAAGGGGCCGAGCTCACATTAGATAGGTCTATTCAAATAGATCGGACATTCGAATACTCACAAAAGCAAATGAATTCGATGGACGAGAGGAAAATCCACAACGTATTAAAACGCGCGGACGACAGTATGTAACTCCAAATAATCGCCACAGAAGAAAACAGAAATCACATCGCAACAAAAAAGAGACAGTTTTCCTGTGAAAATTGTGGTCGTAACAATTCAAAAACTGATCAAAATGAAAAGTGTAGAAAATGACATTGAGTTAAAGGGATTGCCATACTGATACGGTAAATTATTTAACTTCTTTGCCTGGCCGCACCTGTGCTGTTACTCACATTGGTCCTTCTGAAGTCCCGTTCAGTTTTAAGATTGATACTGGCAGCTCTGCAGTCGTACTGCCATTGATTCTCTTCTAAAAACTAAATCTCAAATGTTCGCTGAAAACCCCAGAAACTAGGTTTACTTCCTTCGCAGGAGATGCACTGCATGTTAAAGGAAAGGTTGAATTAAATCTTGAATATAAAACCAAAGTCACAAAAATAGATGTTTCATTGTAGACAGTGGTTCATTTCCCCCGCTAAGCTTAAAGACACCCGTTGACCTTGGACTTCTCGCGTTGGATTACTTGTTGGAAAATGGTTCTGAACAGTCACTTGGCAGACAAACGATCATGACAGAATACGATAACTTGTTTAAGGGTATAGGATTATACCAGGTAAATGTAAATTACATTTGAAGCCGAATGCTGTACCGGTAGTTGATGCTCCACAAAAGGTACCAGGAGCCCCCGAACATGCTTAAAGGATGAACTAAGTCGACTAGAAAACGACGGCATAATCAAAAATGTCTCAGAATCTACTGATTGGGTAAATTATTTGTTAATTGTGGAAAAGCCAAAGACAGGACAGGTACGCATCTGTCTTGACCCAACAGCGCTAAATGAAGCTATACGACGACCTCATTATCCGATGCCACCATTAGACATACGTCACGACTTGCAGATGCTAGATTTTTCTCGCTACTAGACATAACTCATGCTTATTTGAGCATAGAACTTTATGAGCAGTCATCATTTCTCACAGCGTTTAGTACGTCGTTTTTTCGTTATAGATCGTTAAGATTACCATTTGGAATTTTGCATCCTCAGACTTGTTTAATCAAACGGTCAATGAAATTTTCGAAAGATTGACTGGCTAGACAGCAATCGTAGACGATATCCATATTAGTCGACGGAAAGACAAGACCAGACCATGATTTCGTTCAGTACTCGATAGGGCTCAGAGCAAAGAGATCAAGTTATACCCTGAGTAATGCATAATAGGTGTCACTGAAGTGCCGTTCTTTGGACATCTAATTACTGCAAATGGCCTGAAACCCGATCCTTCAAAGGTTAAGGCTATACAAAATTTGCAAGCTTCTCAAAACCGACAAGAACTCTTTGTATAATTAATTACTTACAGAAGCTTTCCCCAAATTTGGCTGACATGACGGCTCCTATGAAAGCACTGTTGAAAAAAGATATAAGAATTTGTATAGGATGATGTCCAGAAAAAAGCATTTGATAAAATGAAAATGACCATAACGGAAAGTCCAGTATTAGCTTATTTTGATGACAAAAAGCCAGTAACCCTGGAATGCGATGCTTCAAAAGGGTGTGGCGCGACAATCTCTCAGGACGGAAGACCGGTCTCATACGCGTCAAAGACCTTGACACCTACAGAACAGGGCTATGCAAACATTGAACGCGAAATGCTAGCCATTCTTTTTGCATGTAATCGTTTTCATCAGTATCTTTATGATAGGCGTGTTACTGAAAGATCTGATCACAAACCACCTTCAACTGTCATGAAAAAGCCATTATCAGCAGCCCCACCACGCTTGCAGAGAATGATGCTGCAATTTCAAAAATATGACCTTACGTAGTATACGTAAGCGGAAAGGACATTCTAATTTCGGACCTGCTTTCCTGACAACCGACAGCTGAAACTGTTCCATTTAGCATTGAAGGTCTTGATTTGCATGTGCATACTATTCTCAAATCATCTTATGTCACAGACAGACGTTTTGATATCATGAGAAACTCATACAAAGACGACAGTCAGAAGCCATGCCTTATTTACATTAAATCAGGGGGTTGGCCTGTTTCTAGATCAGACTGTCCTTAAAACATTCTTGAATTCTGGAACTATAGGGATGAACTTGCATTCGCAGACGACCTAATATTTAGAGGTCAAACTATTATTATTTCAAAGTCGCTTCGACCGGAAATGATTCAGTCAGTGCACTCAACCGACATGGGTGTTCAGAAAATAGTGCAAAATAGCTAAAGATGCATTATTTTGGCCAGGAATGACAAAGGGGCTTACTGATCGTGTACTACAATGCAGTCTATGTCAAAAGTACAGACAGTCGAACGCAAAAAGGCCTTTAGCTCAGTATGAAATACCAGGCCGACCGTGGCAACATGTTTCAACCTACATTTTCACACTTGACAACAAAGACTACTTATTGGTTGTAGATGCTTATATCAATTACTTTGTACTTGATTACCTACTCCATATGAAAAGCAGTACTGTAATCCGAAAATTAAAGTACATTTCTCTACATTCGGGATACCAGAAATTTTGAAAAAGTGATAATGCTGGTCAATTTTCTTCAGAGTTTATGAAAGATTTTCAAGGGAATGGATTTTTTCAAACATTCTCAAGTCCTATAAATCCCCAATTTAACGGACTTGCAGAAAATGCCGTTAGATTGCGAAAAGGTTACTCTTAAAGGCCAAAGAATCTAGTCAAGATCCGTATATTTCACTTATGGAATATCGTAAAACACCTCTTAGCTGTGGTTACTCTCCATCTCAGTTATTGATAGGTAGAAGTTCAAATACCCCATCATGAGCCCCATATTTCAAAGTCAAAATACAAAAGTGACAAGGACAGACTGAGTCGTTAAACGTAGTAGTTTATACATGGAAAATGACTGGAACTAATTAGATAACTAATTATCACATGCTTAAACGGTTCACTTCATACATCTGCGTTACATTTAATACATTAAGATTTGTTTTGATTTTACAACTGAACATTGTTGTTCGTTGATATCTTTCTTTTGTGAAAACAAGGGGGTGTAATTGAATGATCTTACTGATGTAACTTGATATGCATGCTGAATGCGTCCCATGTTTAAAACGCACATAGCCCATTATTCAATATATTGTTGTTGACTAAACTTTGTATCGAACGCTTCTATTGTTTTACATCACCCAGTCAGTCTGTTATAATTCTGTGCCTTTTACATTAATGATTGACATTAGAAGACAAACGAGAAAACAATATATTCACATGTTAAATGCACAGAAATAAAGACGTCACTAAATCGGACTTTGTGTAAATCCTAAAAGAATATCATAAGAACCTTCCAGCTCCTTGATCAACAATGAACATAAAAACGAACTTAAAAGATTTCAATTTATGGATCTGATTTTTCCAATTTATCCAACATTTTCCTTGAACCCATTCCCACACGATAACGCTTTGGAAATCCTCCAACAAAGGCTTTGGAAAACATTCTGGAAAATGAAGAAATTGTCTGATACAAGTAATTTCTTCATAATCCACGATGTTTTCTAACCAAACGGACAAAGTTTTTAAGGATTTATTCTACTTGAAATTATCGTCTGCAACTTCTTTGAATTTGGACTGGTCTAAACTTTTATCGTGTGCTTTTGGGCTAATTCTTTTTATTTGTTCACTCACAATGATATATTCTGAGTTTCTGGATATGTCCATATGATTTAAAAAGTTAAACCGTTGATTAATCAATTACCTGACGAAAAAATTGAGACTTGTCAATTGAAAGAAGTTGCAGAGGATCATTTTCAAATTTAATACATTGTGGATAATGAAGAAATTGCTTCTGGTTTTATATAATTGGTTAACCTAACTCCATAATTGCGGACCTACTTGACCAGATTTTTAGCGACCCTTCTTGTCATAATAGATATGTATATGTCGTTATGTTCATTTGTTTTTCTCTATACCTTTAGGATGCACTGGTCTGGTTAATGAATAATTCTAAATAAGAAATGCCCAGAAGTCTTGATTGTTAGAAATGGTTTAGGCATTAGAAATTCTATCTAAGAGATAAGTCTAGAATACTCTATGACCATACATAAAAGGAATATTATATAATTCTTGGTTCTTTAGTTAAAAGTAATTAAGCTTGGTTTCCTAGTTTTAATTCAATCGTCAGACTAAAGGGGGATTGATGTGTTTGTGCTTTATTTTATATTTTATTTGCATAAATCAATATTTGCACACTACAGATAATAATGAAATACTAATTTGATGCAAAAAGGATGAGAACGTAAGTTTCCTTTATGATGATCAAGAGATGTACGACTGTTTAAATCATTCGTTTATTATTGCGTAATATAACTATTTCGGCAAGAAGAAAATGCTTTGAAGATTCAATAAACAATTGGAAGGTAATTTAACACTAGATGGTTATCCCAGGACAACTACTGTCGAGCCCGTAAAGTTTTATATGCATCAAGCACAATTTTAGTGTTTGACTTTGAGCTTTGAACTTGAAGCTATCCAAAAATTCTTTTAAATGGCACATCTACGCATGATGGAGAATAATTGTGCCAATCCATCCATAAATGTAGGAGTAATTGTCCGAACAAATTCGGACGGACGGTCTAACGCACTAACGCACATACACCTTCTTGTCAAAGTGACAACTATGTCTCGCTCGACGCAAGCAGGCTCGACAAAAACAAAAGAAAAAAGATGAAGATAGGCGATAAGGGTGTTCTTTGAGCGTCTTTTTGTTGTATTTATTTTTTTTGAGAGACTGCCAGCGTTATTGCTTACTTGCATACGCGTTCTTGTATCAATTAGACTTGAAAGTGTTTACTTTTTTTAATATATCTCTGGACTTCCAGAAAGATTTTGTCGTAGTCTTGGAAGGTCAGATCGTTTTTACCAAATAAAGAGTATCAATATCAATTTCAATAATATTTGAAAGATAATTGTTTAGGATGTTCCTAATAATGTTATACTTAATGCATTTAAAAAAAGAAGTAGTCACTCGTCTCTAACCCCTCGCAGGTACAAAGAGAGGGGTCCACGATGCTTCTATTAAATAAATGATGGTTCAAGGAAGTGCATTTATATCGAATTCTAGTGTGAATGACCTGAAGCTTCCTTTTTCCAATAAAGTTCAACTTTTTAGGAGCTGGTTTATTTCTACTTAGACAGTTTTTGAAAAGAGATAAAGAGTCTTGGTTCCTTATTTCTATTGGAAAATTGTTCCATTCTTCAATAACAGATGGAAGTATGTTTGTTTGTTTGTTTTAATGGGATTTAACGCCGCTTTTAACATTTTTTTCAGTCATATTGCGTCGGTTGGAGCACCTAACAATGGATTCCTGGCATATCTCGCACCAGTACCACCAATAATCCTTTCCTAGCCTCCAGCTGCTATCCCAGTAGGTTTACGATTATCCGTGAGGGTATTAGAGAGAACTGTTCGACGTATGTTTAAAAATTATGTAAAGATGTAAATTGTTTTGTTTTTATGTTGTTTTCGATAGTTTTCTCATTTTCTTTCTTTCAAGCTTTATTCCCAGGTTCGGATGAGTTGCAAGAAAAACAAGTATCGCTGATAGTTTCGGTTGATTGATTGAATTGGGTTTAACGCCACTTTTATCAGTATTTCAGTCTTGGCGGCTGGAGCACCTAACAATGGATTCCTGGTACTTGTATATTTTATTGCCGGATTCTTCTTTCTGGCAACACTTAGTTTGATATTCTGTCTATCCGTTTTACTTTGTCCGAAACTTAACCTAAGCTTCTTAACACCCCCTGAACTTCTTATAGCTTTATATCAATTTAAACTGTTTAAAAGAAAACTTGGTTTGGTTTCAAACGTGTCTGAAATTTCACACTCTGGTCATTCCTTTTGTCATTGAAGAAATGAAGACAATACTTTTGTTTTCATTCACGTGTGAACATAAAATGCTGACTACGTTGCATGAATACGAGAACGTATAAGTGTAATTAGGTTTTAGGTTCTTACCTCAATGAAAAAAAAATCATTTCCTATAATTTAAATCCAATAAAGTAATCAAAGTACTGACTGTATTGTAAGCTAGCAAAGCTTTGTTTTGTTTAGTAATCTTCTTTGCCAAAGGTTATCATGATAATTAAACGAGGTTAACGTAATCCAGAAGTTTACCAAATACAACATTACACAATTTTAGACTGGTTCAAATTCAAAGAAGTTGCAGATGACAATTTTAAGTAGGTTGAATTTAGAAAATACTTCCCTGGTTTAACAGAAAACATTGTGGACAAGGAAGAAATTGCTTGTTACAAGCAATTTCTTCATTGTCCACAATGTTTTCCAAAGCCTTTTTCTTAAGATACTAAAAAAGCGGAATTGAGCGGGAATTGGTTAAATAGCATGCTTTTGAAATAGTTATCTAAAATTTGGACTAACTTGGAAATTTACATGAAATACATTAGAACTACTTTTATGGCGTAGACATTCAATGGATTTAGTGGTTAAGCCTCCAGTGGCAGATTGCACTCGTTGAACTTTGAGAAGATCTAAAAAAATCTCTGCTAACTCAAGCTATCAAAGCTTTCGCTTTGCTGGCTAAAAAATAAATCAAATGGTTAACTAGTTTTGAGGTTAAAGATCTTCTCTGTAAGCAAGAATACTAAATAGTAGCGTACTCAAAATTTTGTTCGTAAAGTAATGAAAAATACTTTAAGTCAATCAAAACTCTTGAATATTGATAGACGAAACTAAAATCAAATTATCTTGTAATTAGTTAAACATGATATTGAAATGACGGATTACACTGGAAGCATCTTCAGCCATCAATATCGTTTTGACGATTGAAACATTGCGGTATAAGGCTGTAAGCATATAGGATGGGGATTCTTTCCGATTGGACTTTCTCCTAGGGTATTTTTTTCGACCCCCAGAATAAATACGAACGATGAGCGAAGTGATACTTTTTTTACAACTTTTCAATTATATTGCACAAACAAGTATTTGATTAATGAGAACGTAAAGACTATGCCAGTATTTATTTCTTGGTGAGTGTTAGTAAGAATATGCTTACATTTTTCTCTCAGAACTATATATCGCCAAGAACGACTAAATCGCCATTTCTCGTCTTTTGTTGTAGTTGTTGTTGTCGTTGTCGTCAGATACAGCGAATTCGGTTTTAGCGAGATATCGGCCACAACGTACAAATATTGACGACAACAAAAATGATTTGATTATTGCCAAGGAGTGGAGTTTAATCTTTATCTCGAATAAGAGAAAAATGCACAAATCTTGAAATGACTGTATTTTACATGATCTACAATGTTCATATTTGGTTCGGTGATTTCATTGTCAGTACATATCCAGCTGGACACTGTGGAACGGGACAACAGTCATCTCCTAAGTCTAACATTGTACACTCCTTGGGTAACAACACGTCTGGACAACTACAAAAATATAATTAAAGAAGCTAATACACAGATTATTGGTGAAAACTTGGCTCGCAATTTTCAAATTTCTATTTTTAATGTTTTAGATGGTTGAAAGAATGGATTAATTTGATTAAAGCTTAAAAAAAAACTTTATTCGTGGTTTCCATTCCGTATCAATGACATCATTGACTTTCGCTAGCAATTCAATCGTTATCACCATTACCCGAACGCTAAAGACCTCTCCCGATGATTTTCGATGTTTCAAAGAAGGTTTTCATTATAGCGCTGCAATGAATTAAGCTTATAGCTAATTTATTAAATATAACAAGCAGAGAGAGCATTTTTTGTGTGTGAAAACGACATAAATAACTTTGAAAAATAGACGTTTTTCCTTTGTCAAATTTTCACGAAAACATGTTCAAGAACCGCTTTAAATGAGAGTAAATTAAACTTATTCACTCTTCGAAAGCGCAGTCTAATTCACATATATCAGCCCGATCATACAAAATGGATAACGGTAAGGTTAACATAACTATTAAGATATACTTATCGATTACTAAAATTTGATTATATTCTATCTTTGTAAAAAGTATTTACTCCATGTAAAAAAAAGAAAGATAAATCAATTAGATTACAACGAAAAACTATTTCAATTTCAAGTATTTCTTGGGCGTGAAATGAACGTTCATCAGTACATAACAGATCACACTATAAATTGCCAAAAACACAACAACTGACCAACCGCGGCTTTCTATAAATTCATCCGTTTGAATAGGAGGTGAAAATTGAACTCCGATATTGGCCGACATTTTTGTTAAGTATTTTTGTTAGTTTAGTGACTCAAACAACCTAACTACTGCTTATTCAAGTGTTAGCTACGACGTTCAGGCCGAAAAGAGTGCCCTTTAAAATCAAAGCGGAATGTCCTGTCTCAGTCAGTTGGCAGGGCCAGCGAATTGACTAATCGCTAGGGCCAATCAAGGAATATATCGACCCGGAATTGAGATTTAAACTCGGACATTTGCCGCCATTTGTTTTAAACGTATTCAAGCAAGTTGTAGCTACGACGTTTAGGTTACCATCCCACCATCCTTTTTATTTGGTTACATGCTACCAGCCATATACTATGAAAAAATAACGCCATTTAAAATCGAAGCGGGGCTTCCTGTCGGAGTCAACGGGCGTCGCCGAAGGAGTAAGCGGGCGAGGCAATGATCAGTCAATTCAAAGGGCGGGACCAGCGGATTCAGTGGGCGGGGCCTGCAATCCGTTTAGTCACGCGGGAGGTATGTCAGACGCTTTTGATGTTATACTTATGGCAGTTCTACATATACTGAGCGACTTTCCTTAACACGCAACAATCCTATTTGAAATTTTTATTCTCTAAATTGAGGACGTAATATAGACAAGGGTTCCAATGAGCATGGACGCCATTTACGATGATTGAAACGAATTTAGCAGATTCTTTGGGTAAATAAGTTAACACAATATCGCAGCCTTGCTTAACAGCAACCCGGTCCTACATTTTGCCAAGGCGTCGGGCCGAACTCTCTGAAAAGATGCGATGAAATTCTCAACTGCAGGTAGACAGATGCCTCTCCTTATTTCACATTCACTTATCGCGAATAACTACTTAGGAGTAAAATTCTGGTTCTCCCAACGGTACATATTGACCTTATAAAAAGTACAAGTTTGTTCTGAGAGAAAGAGAATAATCCGGTTTGATATGTGTTGGAAAAGATTGAAGCAATCCATCAAAGGAATTGCTTTCTTTTTCTTACTCTGTCGATAATTGTATGTTTACCCGAACCAAAAGTCATACGAAATTCTGAGTGCATTTATGTAAATTAAATAGTCAAACGCTTTATCATATAAGAAGGGGAGTTTTAGATAATGGGAGCGATATAAAATGTAAAGTTTCGTTAATTGTCCACAAAACCGTATTTTTGGTGCTGCTAAATGATGGTTCGCTTTCCGTATCTACAGACCTCAAACAGGCAGCCCCACTTTCAAAAATAGGTGGTATTTTGCAAAATCTTT
Organism: Fragum fragum; assembly: GCA_946902895.1. Lineage (NCBI taxonomy): Eukaryota > Metazoa > Mollusca > Bivalvia > Cardiida > Cardiidae > Fragum > Fragum fragum. The sequence continues at coordinate 8,160,491 of OX336370.1, read as the reverse complement.
GGTCAGCAGCACGAGACAAAAAATAAAGTAGATTATTGATCTAAATTTCAAAAGTTTGAATATGCTGTATTTTCGCCGTTTAAATCGCTAAACCAACAGCAATGCTTGATGCAAATTTCTACTTCGATTTAAACGTAATTACAGTTTGAATAAGCTATATTTATTACGATTTAGTCGCCAAACCAACAAAAATCACAAAATTGCAGCCAATGTCTTACTTCAAGTTAACTTCTAGTCTAAATGAATGATTTCATTGATCGACTGATTATTTGATTGACAGTGGCGATTGTTCACTTTTTGAAAGAGGAAAGTGAAACAAGCTTACGTGACATTATTGGATAAAGTCGTGCCAGGTATTGTCTGGTATATAGAACAGAATCCACAGTATAGACTACATCTGTCGGTAGCCCAAGCTCGATATGCATCCACTTTACACATGGCTTTGCCACCATACTCCTGACAATTGTCGATTTTGTTCCTACATACAGTATCTGCAAATCACAAAAACAAACTCATGTGCGCCTATCAACCCTTTTCATGCTAAACAAAATATTCTAGACAAATAAGGCAAATTTCGGAGCAGTCGACAGATAACGTATTTAACGTTTTTCCAGTTCCATTCGGCTTATGATTCGCTGAATGTTTTAGCGTCTCGAAATATTTTTGCTTCTTTTCTATCCTTTTTAGCTAAAAGCGTCAGCTTTGATAGCTTAAGTTAACAGACACATTTTTAGGTCGTCTCAAAGTTCAATTAGCGCAACCTGCCACTGGAGGCTTAACCACTAAACCCGTTTAATGCCTACGTAATTTAAAAGTAGTTCTCATGTATTTCAGGAATATCGCAAACTCCTAGGTATTATCAGCTCACTTTAGCACATCGTGTTCAAATGACGGTTCAGAGTCTTCTAGGGATTGCAGACGATGATTCCAAATTGTTCAAAATTCTAAAATATTATTTCTCTAGGTAGAAGGCAATGTGAAAAATGAAGAAATTGCTGATACAAGCAATTTCTTCATTTTCCACAATGTTGTTTTTTTTACAACGACTTTCTAAGGCGACGTAAAAAGGAGAGATTCTGTTGGAATGGTTAACTTCTTGGTAAAATTTACCTGATTTCTTTATCATGATAACATTTGATAAAGAAGATTACTGAATAAAACTAGGCTTTGATAGCTTTAAGAACTTTCAGTACTTTGATTGAAGCCATGAGCGACCATTTTCATTACAAATCAGCTTTATCGGCAAAATCATCTTTATCACTCACTTACAAATGTCTGAAAGCGTTGCAGTAAGAAAATCGAAAATTGAGAGCAATTTTTCTCTTCATAATCTGTGCAAGAGCAGCTTAAACTCTTTTAATTATAAATCTGTTGAAAGCATGGTACAAAAATATGCTTTGAATTCTCTGTTCCTCGCTCAAACAACAAAGAATTCCTGTCAATTTTCAGACGTGTAATCGTCTTTCATATTTTCCAAACTATTAATTATCACTTTCCTTTAGGAAAATGATAAACACTCATTGACTTATAGGAGACAATTGTTGTTTATTACCAATATTTTTCAAAACTCTTGCTTATAGTGGTTTGTAAGCAGCGCGCGATCCTAGGTTTGATATCCCAGGCTTTCGTTTTTGAGTGGCTAGGCCAAATGTCTGGGTGACTAGGTTGGTATTCTCTAATAGAATTTTAAGATAAATTTCGATGTGTTGTATCAAAAGCCAATGACGAGTAAATCAGAAATAGTGCAAATTTATGGAGTTACCTGGTTTTGAAGTTGTTATTCTCGGTGGACTGATTAAAGTTGGCAAAGTATTGTTACCTGGGAAAAAAAGTTATTTCATGAATGGTATAGTGGAAACGACATGTTGATGTAGATGAGCATCCTTAATACTACATAAATATGTATAGATGTTCAAGTTATGGTGAGTGATCAAAGGTCAATTTAGTCTATTCAGGTATAGACAAAATCGACCTTTGATCATTCACTATAACTTTTACATCTATAAAGCATGTAGATCAAGACTAAAACAGTCATCGGCTTTTAAGTCTCACCTCCTGTGAATCAATTTCACAATAGACAACAAAAATGTTGGCCTTAGATAACGATAATTGTGACAGAACATTCATGTAAAAGTATTGCTATAGTACGGGAGTACTGTTCTAATTGATCAATCGCTGGCCCCGCCCATTGACTACTTACGCCCCGCCCGTTAACTCCAACAGGAAGTCCCGCTTCGATTTTTAACAGCGTCATTTTAAAAAATTTATGGCAAGCAGCATGAAACAAATAAGAATATTGCTTGGTTGGTGACCTAAACGTCGTAACTACAGCTTGAATAAGCCGTAATTACGATGTTTGAATCACAAAACCAACAATAAATGTCACCAAAATGGCGGTCTATGTCGGAGTTGATAAGCTCAGGTTCGGGCTGAATAAATTCTTTGATTGGTCGGTTAATTCCTTGATTGGCAGATGTGATTGGTCAATTGATCAGTTAGCATTTCGTTATTCTTTCAACTATCAATTTCGAGAATTCACTTAAGGTATAATAAGAAAGTGAGCACAGTTTTTACTGAAGAAGTTCATTGTATCACGTATATCACAATTTTGTTTTGGGCTAAGAGTTTCTCGTCAACATACATTGTACGCAGCCATAACGCAGCTGGTTGCGCGTCGGACTCTCAATCATGAGGTCCCGGGTTCGATCCCCGGTCGCGACAGATATCTTTTCCGACATTCGTCTCACACCAATGTGGGTGGTTAATCGTAGACCTAAGTAGAATGAGCAGCTTGAGGGTGTAGTGGTAGTACTGGTATGTGAAATACCAGGAATCTATGGGTAGATTCTCGAGCCGCCTCATGATGACTGAAATATTGTTAAAAGTAGCGTTAAAACCCATTCCAACAAACAAATACAATGCACAGGGAAACTTTTATTGTCATTATATTGGCTACTTGTTAACTACATAAAATGTTGAGTTCTCACGGATCTGGTCCAGACTTACTCGACTTAACAAACTCCCACTCATTCCCTCCTTTTTACATCCCTCAAGAAAAAAAAGAACTTTGAAAACATTGGGGAAAAAAAGAGGAAATTGCTTGTTACAAGCATTTCTTCTATATCCAAAATGATTGCTATCGAAAAAGACGAAATAATTATCGTCTACAGCTTCTTTCAATTTGGACCAGTCAAAAATATTGTTGTATGGGAATGGTTTATTTGGCGTATCACGGTCCACGGACACTGACCTCCAACAGGACAGAGGAACTTAACCCTTGCCATGCTGAAACCAGAATATTCCGGTTTTAGCAGGAGATATAGACAAAGATCAGCCTGCATATAAGTGTAGTCTGATCTTAGTCTATACCTCCTGCCTGTCCTTTTCAAACGAGAGTTGTTTATGGAATAAATTTTCAGAAGAAGTATTACTAATGTAACAACAAGTACTACTAGTGCTTTCAGTCCTTTGATTTTAAAGAAATTTTGAAAAAGATCTTATTCAGTATGACAAGGGTTAAGATATATCAATCAACGTTAGCTTGCATGGCTTTATGGTCAAAGACACACAAACACACACAAAAACCCAACTCGTTGGTTGGCAATCCGAAAGTTCTAACTATCGCTTGAATATGTTGTTGTTTCGGCCTTTGCGAAAATGTAAGGCGTCACCATTTAATCACGATCTTTATAAATAATTAGATTGGTCAATTGGTCAATTTGATTTTTTGATTGACACTGGCGATCCGTCATTTATTGTTTTTGCTGTCCGAAAAAGGTTAATACATTACCACACAATCCACAATATTGTGCACAGTTCTCCCTTGTCCATCGGATCAGACTAACTTCCGTACAAATGTAAGTTCCATATTCATGACAGTTAGGTATGTTGTTTTGGCACGGGGCTGGCGTCGTAGAAGGACCTCCTAAAATATAGGACAATCGTTATCCGTATAACTAATTGAAATTTTCTGTCAAGATAAATCTGTACTTAAAAGAAATCTGCGAGTTAAATCTCACTAAGTATACCCCTACATACACTATAATCATTACTACAGTAAAACGAAATTGTCCTTCAATGGAACATATTCATTAACCACCATATAGGACACCTAGCTGCACCTCCACATCATGTATCGAAAAAATACTATGATACCAGACAGTGCCCAAAAATATACTGTTGGCTGAACATAATCTAAGTCAAAATAAAGGAAGTAGATAACATGCAGTTCTGAATTTGGTACGCGCCATGGAGGACTCCTAGTTGAGTATTCATACAAAATTGAAAACAAATACTATGAATTGTTGCTGAGAAAATAATAAAAACAGGAAGTAGTTTACTGACTAAATACAGTAAGCGCCAGAACGACCTATAGATGAACCTCCACACCAAGTTTCAAGTCAATGCTATCAATATTTGATGAGAAAAACGGGACCAAAATATACTACATTACCAGACAATGTCAGAAAATTAACTAAGTCATAAAACAGGAAGTAGTTAACTTGCGGACCTTAATTCAGTGAGCGCCATGTAGGGCAAATAGATGAATCTCAGCATCAAGTTTCAAGTCAATGCTATCAATGGTTGCTGAGAAAAAATGCAACGCAAAATATGCCACGATACCAGGCAATGTCGGAAAATAAACTAAGTAAAAAACATGACGTAGATTATGTGCGGACCTTAATTCGGTTAATGCCATGTAGAACCCTTAAATGAGCCCTCCACATCCAGTTTCAAGCCCATGTTATGAATAGTTGCTAAAAAATAATGCGAAAAAAAAACACCACACCAAGCTATGTCCGAAAATAAATTAACTCGTAAACAGGAAGTAGATAAATTGCGGACCTAAATTCGGTAAGTGTCATATAGGATAGCAACACGAACCTCCACGCCAAGTTTAAAGTCGATTCTATGAAAAGCTGCTCAGAAAAATGCGACGAGAATATGACAATATACCGGTCAATGTCGGAAAATAAACTAAGTCGAAAACCGGAAGTAGTTTACTTGCGGACCATAATTCGCCATGTAGGGTCCCTAGATGAACCTCTACATAATGTCTGAAGTCGATGCTATAAATAGTTGCTGAGAATAATACGACGGAGCTATGTCGTAAAACATAAAGTAAATAACGTGCGGACCTATTTTCGGAATGCACCATGCAGAATCCCAATATGAATCTCGACACAAAGTTTGAAGTCATTGCTATCAATAGTTGCTGAGAAATTTTGCGATTAAAATATACCACTATACCAGTCAATATCGGGAAATAAAGACGTAAAACAGAAAGTAGTTAATTTGCGGACTTTAAATCTATTAGCGCCTAGTAGGACCCCTACCTGAACCTGTACACTCATAATACTAATAATAAGCAAAATAATGTTTAAAAGAGAGAAATTGTTTGCAGTCGGCAGTTTCTCGTCTTTCAACACTTTTGAGATAGCAATGAACCAGCTTTGATATCTTAAGTTAAAAGTCCATGTCTTCTCAGAGCTCAACGAGTGCAAACTGCCACTGGAGGCTTAACCTCTGAATCCATTGAATACCAACGCCATGAAAAGTAGTTCTTACGAATTTTAGGAATTTTGCAAACTCTGCTTGGAAGTTCATCTTCTGGGTATTTTTTAGCTTGCTTGAGCATATTGTGTTCAAAATGAGGCTCAACATAGTCTTCACTATGCGCGCGACTTTGTATGGTCATATAATTTAATTGTTAGTTTCGTCTATCAAAAACGAGCGATCTGATTGGTCGAGAATTTTAATTCATACCTCCATGAACAAAATTTTGAGTACGCAGCCATTTTGAATGCTTCCGCACAAAATAGTTCACTACAAAAAGGTATCAACATTTGTTAAGTTGTTGCATTTTTCGCTCGATGGTATTAAATTATAAGAAATGAAGATAATATTTTTTGATTTCATGGAGGTATGAACCGAAAAACCTAATCGCACAATGTATGAATCCGCTTCGCGTATTCATACAGTGTGATTAGGTTTTTCGGTTCATACCTCCATGAAAACAAAAAATATTCTCTTCATCTCTTAAATGAATCAACTTTATTCAAATTGTAGGGACTTACTTCAAAATCATGCTATTTAACCCATTCCAACACAATTCCGCCTTTAAGCAACCCAATAAAAAAGCTTCTTAAATGTCCACAATGTTTTCTTTTTCAAAAGGCAAAGATGTTCTGTATTGCACCAACTTGAAATTGTCGTCTATAACTTCTTTCAATTTGAACCAGTCTAAGATTTTGTCATGCTGTAATGGATAAACCTTGTTTATTTATCATGATAACCATTGACAAAGAGAATTAATTAGCAAAACCATGCTTTGCTAGCTTACATCTCTTTCAGTACTTTGATCTAACTTCCAATGAAAATCAGTTTAATTTATTGTATGATAATTTATATGAGGTTGGGTCAGTCTAAATTTTCATCTTCCAGGAAATAGTTCAACCATTACAATATTTTAGACTGGTCCGAGTTCAATAAAGCTGCAGGCGACAACTTTTAGTTGGCGAATCTTAAATTCTTTTTTTTTTTTTTTGTCTTTTGGGGATAGAAAACATTGTATATAATGAAGAAATTGCTTGTGTCAAGCAATTTCTTCATTTTCCACAATGTTTTACAAAGCTTTTATTCTTAATCGGGATGTTGGTTAAAATTAAGGATGGTGTACGTGGCAATGGGTTAAACGGAGATATTTACCTGTGCAGAACCCACAATACCAATTACAGTGTGCTCGTGCCCAAGGCTCATAATCAGAACAGATATCTTTCCCATAGTCTTCACAATTGTCAATGAGGTCAAAACATGTCATGTTGGACGGTAGGGTAATTTCTGGTTCAATCGTGGTAGTTGTTCCGCTTAAAGGTACCTGCACTAAAGTAACAAAACTACAAATTATTGATTTGACTTCATGTATGGTTTTGTATTCGTCACATTTTATTATATTTGAAGAAAATCAGATTTGAGTTAATGGTTTCACCGGATCACACGAATTACACCTTCGGTATTTTATTGATATGTGTAGATATTTTAGATGCCGAACATTATTATTTCTACAACCAGTCTCTGTTTTATTGTTTAGATTATTATAGCCAAGTAATTAATACGGATTTGATTTCGCTGTGCTTACGAAATGACCTCATTGTTAAACCGCAATTTTCACTGCACAATTTTATAAGTTTTCAGATAATTTCCTGGTTATTTAAGAGCGTAACCCATTACCAGACGATACAATTTAAACTAGTTCAAATTGAAAAAAGATCCAGGCGATTCCTTTAGCTGGTGGAATTTAAAAAGTCATTTTGGGTAGAAAACATTTATGCCCACGAAGAAATTGCTTTTTACAAGCAATTCCTTCATTTTCCACAATGTTTTCCAAAGTTTTTTTTCCGAGAGGCATAAAAAATGTAATCTTATGGGAACGGGTTAAAGCGGCTCTAGCACAGATTATGAAAGAAAAAAAACTGGCTCTCAATTTTCAAATTTCTAACTGACGAAATAGAAAAGAGTTATGATTTATTATTTACCCTTTTCTGAATCGCAAAATTTTAGACCTGTCCAAATCCAAAGGTTTTGCAGTCGAAAATTTAAAGTGGATTTAATTTGAAATATTACCAGTCAGTAGAATAGAAAATATTGTAGAAAAAGAAGAAAATGCTCTTTCACTAACAATTTCTTCTTTTTCTACAATGTTTCCTCAATTATAAAATTGCAGGGACGTAATAAACAGGGATTGAACAGGAAAGGATGAATTAAATACCTCCACAAGCCAGTGTAGCAATAACCGTATCGAGAGACTGTAGGTCAGTATAACTATCCACATTATATATCAACGATTGTCCACTGACCGGATCTTTAGAGGCTATATTTTGTAGCTCGGTCTGATCTGTATCGTTCCCAATGCCGATCGTAATCAGTGTACTGCCCCCTTGTTTTATTAGCTTTGCCTGCAGTGTAAACATGTTAGAGGTATAGATGGCTCTACACTTCATTTAAACTTTGCAGCAGGCCGCAGGTCGTCGACGTTTTACCAAAACCTCGTAACAACAACCTATTACAAGCTTTAGTTATGAGATTTTGGTAGAGCGCCAAGAAGGAACTTTTCAGTCATTGAAGGATATATGGTCATTTTTTACGATATCAAAGTGCATGTATTATGAAGTTAATGGTGTGTAGTGCATGCGCAAAATATCATCTAGAAAACAGAGGGAAAAGAAGAAATTGTTTGTTGATAATGAACCAGAAACTAAAGTGAATAGACAGTTAAAATGATTGGGTTCTAGTAAAGGCGCAGTGCACGCAATTGAAAAGTATCTTTTTTCTTGTAAGACGTATATTTTTTAACGCTTTCCTATACAATACAGGGATTTTACGTAGCTGTGTTTTAATACTTGTTAAAACAATGTGGGAAAAGAGAAATTGCTTGTAGTAAATAATTTCTCTTTTTCCAACATTTTCTACCACATAGGATGATTTTATTTCATATTGCATCCAATTCCTAATCTCGATGTGCAACTTCTTTCCACTTGGACAAGTCTAAAATTTCAAAAACGGGAAACGGTTAACCCTTTTCTGTTTAATCCCTGGTTTTTACGTCCCCGTGATTTTATAATAAGGAAAATATTGTAGAAAAAGAAGAAATTGCTTGAAACAAGCAATTTTTTCTTTTTCCGCAATATTTTCTACCCCGATGAATGGCTATTTTTCAAATTAAATCCACTTTTAATATTCTTCTGGAAAACCTTTGAATTCTGACAGGTTTAATATTTTTCAAACCAAGAAATGGTAATAACATAAGATGCGATATTTACCTGTTGTCTTGTCGCATCATAGTCCTTTGATCTTCCGTCGGTGATTAGAATAGCTATGTTCGGCACGTCGTCTCGTTCGTTTACGAATCCAGACTTTCTTAAAAGCTCAAGGGCTGCACCTTTAATTATAACAAGTGGGTCAAGATGGCCCTTGATCGCTCACATGAAATTACTTTCTCGAGCTACTTTCTTTTTTTTTTTTTTTTAATTCAAATTTGATCACAACGAGATATCTCCCTAATCCGTTATATTAGTCAGAATTTCACCATATTCAATGGCATTTTTCCTCATGGCATTATAAATATTTTCGGTAAGTTTGAGAAGGTTGGAGCCGAAATTGTGACCTATGGTAACCCTGCATTGTTACGATGGACGACGGTCATTAGAAAAAAAAGGGAAGAAGAATCATATAACGAAAGCACAAGTATGACGTTGAGAATGTTATGCTGTTTAAGTTACTCTATATAACAGTCTTTGTTTTCAGATGATAAGAGCAATACGATGTAGAAAGTAAATTATTACATTATTATATGTAAATGATTACAACCTACTCAACTTGTTGCCTTATTATCATTAGACTGTTTTTTCTTTTCTTTTTTTTCTTTTTTATTTTTGCTACAAATTTGGTCGATGCTTTGACAATTAGCGTTAACATTAACCCATTACCAGACGAGAAAATTTTAGACTGGCCCAAATGAAAAAAAAATAATGCAGACGACAGTTTTTAGTTGACGGTATTTCAAGGGGAGGACAGCTTTGTGGATAATGAAGAAATGTCATCTCTTTTTTCTTTAGGGCGTAAATTAGCGGGATTGGGTGAGAATACATGGCGACTCCTTAACATATGTTCGGATGTTAAACATTTTATGAACTCTTGGTCCGTTCCTGTTTTGCAAAATTTTAGACCTGCCCATATTCAAAGGATCAGCAGACGACCATATAAAGTCAATTTTTATTTGAAAAATAATCATTCAATATGGTAGAACATATTGTGGAAAATGAATAAATTGCTTGTTACTAACAATTTCTTCTTTTTCAACAATCTTTTCTCAAGTATAAAAACACAAGGACCAGGGATTGAACAGAAAAGGGTTTAAACGGAAAGATTACGTCACTCTTGTATACCTGTATTAGTTCCCCCAGATGAGAAAGGCAAGGTATCTATGGCACCCAAAAGTCCCGTAACATTACTGTAGACATTAAGTCCGAACACAAGTTGTGCTGTAGAGCTGAAAGTTATGACACCGACACGGGTATAATTGGCACCGACATCAAAACTGTTGATCGTTGTCTTCACGAAGGTTCGAACCCGTTCAAAATCTTGTGCTCCAACACTACCGGAGTTGTCTACCACGAACATCACATCAGCCACCTTACTGGTACAAGCTGAAAAAAAAATGATGCAGTGAAAATTATATTTTCAAGATAAACAGGGGCCATCTAGGGATCCTTTTACCTATTCACACACACTCCCACTTTTTTACACTCCATAAGAAAACTGTTGAGAAGCACAAGCAATTTCTTCATTATCCACAATGTTTTATACCCCTACCCCTTAAAAAAGAGAAATATTCTTTTTTAATTTCATTAATTTGAAATTGCCGGCTGCAACTTCTTTGAATTTTGGCCAGTCTAAAATTTTCTCTTGCGGGAATGACTGTAGACCAATCTTTCAATGCTGACCAGGGTGTTCATTATTAGCCCTTGTCATGCTGTAAAAGGACCTGGCCGAAATCTTCCTAAAGCGGCTCTTGAAAACATTATGAAAGACAAATTTTGACCCCCATTTATCAAATGTCTACCTGAAATGCATTCTGACATTTGAAAAAAGTAATTAAGCTGATTGAGTGTTCATAACTTAACCCATTCCTGTACAATCACTGATTTTTACGTCCTTGTGATTTTATACTTGAGAAAACATTTTGGGAAAAGAAGAAATTGCTCGTAACAAGCAATTTCTTCTTTTTCCACAATATTTTCTACCCTACTAAATGGTTATTTTTCAAATTGGATTCTTCTTTAAATTTTCGTCTGCAAAACCTTTGAATTTGGACAGATCTAAAAAGTTTAAAACAGGAAAGGGTTAAAAAAAGAAAGGGAGCAAAATATTCCGCGTTGTGAGACGCCAAATAAGTGAATGAAGTACAGTCCGAATGGAACTGGATTTCTGTTGATTGCACCGCAAATTGTCTTATTTGTGGTTTCCATAAGATATCAATAACGGTTTGGGCTTCCGTTAGAAATTCGTTATCGACATTACCTGGAGACTAACAACCTCATCTGATGTTTCGATTGATTGATTGATTGAATGGGGTTTAACGCCGCTTTTAACAGTATTTCAGTCATATCGCGGAGGCTGGAGCACTTAACAATGGATTCCTGGTATTTCTCATACCAGTACTACCACTACATCCTTTCCTAGCCTCCAGCTGCTATCCAACTTAGGTTAACGATTATCCACCCATTGGTGAGAGGCAGTTGTCGGAATAAATATGTGCCGCCGCCGGGGATCGAACCCATGACACCCATAATTGAATTTTAGGAGTCTGTCGCGCTACCGACTGCGCTATGACGGCGGACCTGACGTTTTGCAGTAGGGCGTAAGATATATATCGTTTTAAATTAAATATGCCGAGTTTAGTAGATTTACCACTAAGAAAGTAAATTTATTGTAATAACTGTTGGGCGTTTTCCCGTGTTAAATTTTCATGAAAATCTGTTGAAAAGCCGCTTTAAGACGATTAGCAAATATTCTAATGCCCTGAGTGACTGTCCTGGCCGCTCGGTGTCTGTATTTCTGTAACATGAAATGGTTGGAAATCCCACACATTTGCTAAAGATTTTTACAAATATTTCTTTAACCCAACCCCACACAATGAGGCATTTGGACGCCCCTCAAGAAATACAATTGGCAAAACGTTGTCAAAAATGAAGAAATTGCTTGAACCAAACAATTTCTTCATTTTCGACAATGTTTTCTACCCGGAGAGTTGAAAAAAAAGAGTTTATTACTCTTAAGTTGTCGTCTGCAACACCTTTGAATTTTGACCAGTCTCAAATTTTGTCATGTGGTCATGGGTTAAACGAATCAAGTAGTATGTCTATATCAAACTGGCGCTCTTAGATTGGATAACGGTAATCCACCAAGCTAAAAGGGGGCCTCCATGTAGTTTAGACTACACGAAATGCCCAAACTTACCAGTATTGAAACTAGTCGCCTTTTTTAAGAAAGATTTTCTGAATTTAAAATGGCTTTCTTATCTTATATTGTTATTTTCATAGTTCTCTCTCACCGATTGACTTTTTCTGTAGCCTAGTTTTTTTCTTCATTTTTTTATGTATGCAGTGTCCGGGTGGACCTTTTCGCCTGACCAGTTCAATAATTATTTTTCTGATTCTGCACTGAATGTACTAAAATTTCAAAATATTAGATACATCGTTGGTTGACGATCAAAACGTCGTAAATACAGATTGAACAAAACTTTATTTGCGAAATTTTGATCGCCAACCGACGATATCATGAATAAGACTATATTTCTGACTTGTTTTTAGAAGAATTGAGCTTTTCCAATATATTTGAGGTACTCAGTGGCCCTCTTTGTTCGATGAGTTTACAGCATACAAAAACTTGCTGAAAGTATTCCGTTGGTGTAATTCTAAAACCTCGTAACTACGAATTACACATACGATTGGTTTATAAAAGATTGTAGGAGAAATATAAGTAAACGAAAGATTATAACTAAACTTACATATGGGTGTTGTGCTGAAAAGAACACAGAAGTATAATTGTCATGTTTATATTATAGTGAAAAAAAAGAGCAAGGACCCGACAACTCCCTTTTCTGGCCATACCCACTGACTCCAACAGGAAATTCGACTTAGATATTAAATCATATGTTGACCGCGGCCATAGCGCAGGTGGTAGCACGTTAGCTTCTTAATCATGGGGTCCCAGGTTCGATCCCCGGTCGCAGCAAACGGGAGAATAATTGTAAACCTAAGTGGGATGAGCAGTTGAAGGCTAGGAAAGGATGTAGTGGTAGCACCGGTGTGATAAATATCAGGAATCCATATCTAAGTGCTCGATCCGCCACGATATGAATGAAATACCGTTAAAAGTGGCATTAAATCCCCGTTTAATCTATTAATTAAATGATGCTATTTTGTAAAATCTATGGCCAATCACATGTTACAAAAAGCTGGTTGGTTGGCGACCTAAACGTCGTAATTACAGCTACATTTAAGTCGCCAAAGCAAAACAAACAAACAAATGTTTGACATAAACATCAGATTTCAAATGAATGATTTGATTGGTCGTTTGATTCCTTGTTTGATAGTCTCGATCGGTCTATTAGAATTGTCACGATTAAAATACAAGAATCCACAATCTAAAGTAAAAGTTTTTATAATGGAATTAAATCTATAGATGGAAGACTCAGTTCAATAAAGTTAACCCATGCCATGCTGAATCCGGAATATACCCGTTTTAAAAGGAGGTATAGACAAAGATCAGCCTGCACATGTGCAGGCTGATCTTTATCTGTACCGCCTGCTTGTCCCTTTTGAGCCAGAGGTATTTATTTGATAAAATTTCAGAGTAGATATTAACCCTTGTCATGCTGAAACCGGAATATTCTGGGTTTGGCCGGGGGTATGGACAAAGATAAGCCTGCACATAAGTGTAGTCTGATCTCAGTGTACACCGCCTGCCTGTCCTTTTCAAACGAGAGTTGTTTAAAGAATTAATTTTTAAAAGAAATGTTCCTAATCAGACAACAAGTGCTACTAATGCTTTCAGTCCTTTGATCTTATTCCAATTCTGAAAAGAACCTTATTTGACATGACAAGGGTTAACCACGATTGGTCATCCAGTTCTTTAAACCTACCCGATTTGAATTAAGTTCTGTAGATGATTCATAATTCAGCATGACAGGGGTTAACATCCAGTTTAAATCCCCTTTAAAAGAATTTGATTTTAATCTACACGCTTCTTATTCTTCACCTCGGTTATTGTTTCCTTATATGTCTGCTTACAGCACGTTGGTATTGTTCCGTTGTTTTGAAATTAAAAGAAATTGACAAATCGCTGGCCCCGCCCATTGACTCTTCTTGCCCCGCCCACTGACTCTTCTTGTCCCGCCCACTGACTCTGCTTGTCCCACCCATTGACTCTGCTTGTCCCGCCCATTGACTCTGCTTGTCCCGCCCATTGACTCTGCTTGTCCCGCCCATTGACTCTGCTTGTCCCGCCCATTGACTCTGCTTGTCCCGCCCATTGACTCTGCTTGCCCCGCCCACTGACTTTGCTTGTCCCGCCCACTGACTCTGCTTGTCCCGCCAATTGACTCTGCTTGTCCCGCCCATTGACTCTGCTTGTCCCGCCCATTGACTCTGCTTGTCCCGCCCACTGACTCTGCTTGTCCCGCCCATTGACTCCAAAAGGAATTTTCCCTTCGACATTAAACTGCGTCATTTTTCAAAATTCATAGCCAGGAACGTGTTACAAAAACGTAAAATTGGTTTGTTGGTTACCTAAACGTCGTAACTACTGCTTGAATAACTGTTATTACGATGTTTAACCCTTCCCTGTTTTTTGAAATTTTAGGCTAGTCCAAATTGAAAGAGCTTGCAGCCGACAATGAAAACTGGATGTTATGTGAAACAAAACCATCCTATGTGGCACAAAATATAGTGGGAAAAGGAGAAATTGCTTGTCACAAGCAATTTCTCCTTTTTCCAAAATGTTTTCTGAAGTATAAAATTTCAGCTGCCTAAAACCCCGGGTTTGTTTAGGAAAGGGTTAAGTCTCTGAAATCACAAAATTGTCGGACAACGTTCGAGTTAAAAGTTCACTTCCAGTCTAAGTGAATGATTCTAATGGTCGATTGATTCTTTAATTATCAGCCGCGATTGGTCAGTTGGATCCCTCTGTCGCTTTTACATTACTTTCCTATTTTTAGTTTTCTGTTTTTATTTTCATTTCATAAATAATAATTATAGAAAGTTGAAAAAAAATGTTTGATCATGTGAATAAGGAGGTAAGGGAATGTAGGTAAAGAATGTATTCAAGAGCAAAAGAAAAATATTCTAAAACTTCGTCAGATGACCCAAGCCATATTACCGAGATAGTTCTTATCAAGGTTGTTTACATACATACCTCACTGGGGTAGGTGCATCCGTCCTCTTCGTAGTTGGGGTAGGAGCTGTTTATAGAATAAATACATACATTGTAATTACTATCATCATACGATACAATTATCTATAATTCAATTGTTAGTTTCGTCTATCAAAAACGGGCGTACTGAATAGCCGGAAAAAAATCATAGCTCCATGAACAAAATTTACGCACGCAGCTATTTTGTATGCTTCCGCACAAAATAGTTCCATACAAAATCAGTATCAAAATTTGTAAAATACTTGCTTTGTTGATCGAAGTCGTTGAATTATAAGAAATGAAGTGAACTTTTTTTTGTTTTCATGGAGGTATGAAACGACAAAACTAATCGCACTTATGTATGAATTCGCTTCGCGTATTTATCCAGTGTGATTAGTTTTTTCGTTTCATACCTCCATGAAAACAAAAAAATATTCTCTTCACCTATTGAATATGTAAATTTTAATGAGCACATCTGCTCTGTTGCAAGATCTTGAAGACAATTTTCGAAACATAGTTCTTACCTCTCTATTTGATTACTTTTCTTTTTCAACTAAAGTTGTAGTAAAGTATACTTTAAGTTCATGACACATGTACTCATCCTCCCCCCCCTCTCTCTCTCTCTCACTCACTCACTCTCTCCCCCTCTCTCTCTCTTCCTCCCTCTCTCTCTTCTTCCCTCTCTCCTCACCTCTCTCTCTTTTCTCTCTTTCAATATGTTATATCTATCCATCTCAAGGCTACAGTAGCAAACCTTTATAGCTTTTTGCAAGCAAAAAGTAAAACAAATGGTAAGAAATAGTATGTTGTTATAATTTGATGTTTCATTCGTAAGATGACGTTTGTCTTTTGCTGAATACTACAGTATTTTCCAAGGTGTGTGTGTATTTCCGTTTATTTATCGTCGCTACCGTAGCACATGCTCATATGAGCGACTCCCCCAGGAGACGGTTAGTTGTTACGGGGGATAGTGCAAGGATACAGGACGGTTTCATCCGAAAGACAATTAGTTGTGTTAGTTGATATGGTCAGTCCAGGGCTCGAACCCGAAGTTTGTAGTCAAGTGCTCTACCAACTGAGCTAATGGGGCTGACTGATTTTCCAAGGAACGGACTGCAGAGGTTTACACGGGTCCGAATCAACATGAATTGGCAAACAACATCAAGTGTGGAAATCTAATTCGGTCGTAAGACTATAATTGATCACTTGCCTGCCAAATGACTCCACTGGCCACACCAACTGCCTCCCAAAAATTACAGATCGATAATAAAGGGCGGTTTTTTTTGCAAATTTTATGGTTAGTCACATCTAACAAAAACGTAAAATTGTTCGTCGGCGATTCAATCTGTAGTAACGACGTTTCAAGCCGCCAGACCAACAAAAAAGATTCACATAAATGTCAGCCAATGGTAGCGTTTAAAGTCCACTTCCGGTCTGATTAGTAATTGGATTGCTTGATTGATTCTTTGATTGGCGATTAGTCATTTTCAATATAAGTAAAACTATATTCAACTGTGAACTTACCTGCTGTCCTGAAAAATAGAAGAAATACACAAATAACAAGAGGCCCAGTGGGATCAAGCATCAAGACAAGTGATTTAGGGTTTATTAGAAAAAGATTTTTTAAGAAGTACAAAAATTTACCCCTTTCTGCCCCCGACTGGGGCCCCTTTTACCCCAAGCCCCCCTAACCTTTTTCACAAACTGGAATTGGTATCCCCCAATGATGCTTCCGACCAAGTTTGGTTGAAATCCCCTCAGTAGTTCTTGAGAAGAAGATGAAAATGTTTAAAAGTTACCAAAAATACCCCCTTTTGGTCCCCATTTTAGGCCCCCCTGACCACCCAGCCTTTTAATTTTCACATATCAGAATAACCATTACCAAATGATGCTTTTCACCAAGTTTGTTTGAAATTGGCTTTGTACTTCATCAGAAGAAGATGAAAATGTGCATTTTTTAACATGATGAACTTTGACCTCTAGGTGTGGCCCCATACATGACCCCAGGGGCACGAATTTCACAATTTATAATATACCTGTCCTAGTTGTTATGCACACACAATATTTAAGCTCTGGCATTAACGGTTTATTAGAAGAAGATTTTTAAAGAAGAACCAAAAATTACCCCTTTTTGCTCCCTATTTGGGCCCCTATGACCCCCAGAACCCCTATTTTCACAAACTTGAATCGGCATCCCCCAATGATGCTTTCTACCAAGTTTGGTTGAAATCCGCCCAGTAGTTCTTGAGAAGAAGATGAAAATGTTTAAAAGTTAACGGACGACGGACGACGGACACCGCACGACGGACGACGCACGACGACGGACAAACGATGATTGCAATAGGTCACCATGACCATTCGGTCAGGTGACCTAAAAATTGATTAAGGATCTAATCAAAATGTATAACTGATTCTAGGCCTAATTAATTTACATAATTTATACCACAAAGTATATTGTCACTATTTTAACCCATTCCCATCCAAGAAAAAATGGAAAACTTTGTGAAAAATGAAGAAATTGCTTGTGACAAGTAATTTCTTCATTATCCACAATGTTTTCTTCCCAAAGAGTAAAAAATTCAAAATTTCATAATTTTTGTATTGCCGTCTACAACTGCTGTCAATTTGGAGCAGTCTAAAATTTTGCCATCTGGTAATAAGTTAAGAAGTTTGTAACAGATATGTGAATTTTGAAAATGAATGAAATAAGAAATTATCAATTTGACCAGGAACTTTCTGAGATAAGAATGAATAAGTGTAAAGAAATGTATGGAAACATTTTATTATCATTTATTATTATCATTTTGAAAAACCTGTAAGACCTTGTTGTGGAAACTATTGTCAGCTTTAGAGAACAAATACCTACTTACGTCAGTAATTTTGGCACTGAAAATAGTAAAATATAGATAAAAACACCCATCAAACACATGACTAGCGTGGAATAAATCGTCGGTGTTCTGCCAAATTCTCGTGGCTACGATTTATCTCAAGCTGTAGTTACGGGGTTTGGACAGAACACCGTCGGAATGTAAGATACTGCAAGTTTAAAACTACAACATATTAATAATTACTTTGAAGTTCATACTAGATACAATATAGCAGGCAAGTCCAATAGAAGGTTAAGTTCATGTGCATATAATTTAATTGTTAGTTTCGTCTATCAAAAACAAGCGTTCTGATTGGTCGAAAACATCAATTCTTACCTCCAAGAACAAAATTTTGAGCACGCAGTGATTTTGAATGCTTCCGCACAAAATAGGTATCAAAAGATGTAGGGTTTTTGCTTTTTTCGCTCGATACTATTAAATTATAAGAAATGAAGAGGATATTTTTTGTTTTCATGGAGGTATGAACCGAAAAACCTAATCACACAAGGTATGAATCCGCTTCGCGTATTCATACAGTGTGATAAGGTTTTCCGGTTCATACCTCCATGAAAACAAAAAATATTCTCTTCATCTCTTTAGTATTTCAAAACTAATTCTTGCATCGAAATTGACGAATCACAGCTGTCAATCGAAAATGGTTAGACCAATCAAATTGTGTATACTTAGATCGGAAGTGAGTTTTGATCTCCGACATTAGCCGACATTTATATAAAACATTGTTGTTGGTTTGGCAACTAAACCGCCATAACTACAGCTTATTCAAGCTGTAATTAGTACCTTTAGGTCGCTAACCACCCATTCTAATTCTTTGTAACTAGTGACCATAAATCTTATGAAATAACCCCGTCTAATATCTAAGTTGAACTTCTTGTCAGAGATCAGTGGGCGTGGCCAGCGATCTGTCAATTAATGAACATTGACGGAGTTTGTCAGTAGTAGGGTAATCTTTTCACTGATTATTTATGTGTTCATTTTGGTATCTAAAGCGAAATTTAATCGCAGAATTTCTGAATCTGAAAGTCTAGAAGAACTCTATGCCCCATTACCTGCAAACGACATAGCAACTTTTCTAGATACAGCGTTAGCTGTCCTAGGGTAAATAAAGTAATCGAAGATTTTGCATTTCAAGATGTTTAATCTTCATTCTTGGCAAGTTTAAAGTTGTATTCATTCGAAACGTATTTCTGTACTTAGAGTCTTCTGTGGTCAGAAAATAAAAAAAGTGCCTTTCTCATAACTATATTGTTCTATATCTTACTCAAACATCGGGTAAAACATGTGAATACTTATTATTACAAGCTGTAGTTACGAAATTTTGCATGCCCAAAAGACGATATAGCAATTATTTTGAGGTTAACCCATTACCACACAGTGACGCTTTGGACGCCCCTTAGGAAAAACATTGTGTAAAATGAAGAAAATGCTTCTTACAAGCAATTTCTTCATTTTTCACATTTTTTTCTGTCCAGAAAGTTGAACAAATCTAAAATCTTATAAACTTTAAATTGTCATCTGCAACTCCTTTCGATTTGGACCAGTCTTAAATTCTGCAATCTAGTAATGGGTTAAGGAAAAGAAAAAAATCTCGTACCGTCACAGGTAGTTTTTACCAGACTTTTTTCAATATTTGGAAGCTCTGAATAGTCCGATACATTGAACACATAGTAAGAGCTTGGCTCAGTGGCAATAACCTGCAATTCTGGTTCACTGAGGGCGTAGCCGATTCCTGGAAAATAACGTTTATGTTAAACTAGAAGACCGCATGAATGGGCCCCTACCGATATACGGAGTTCTCCCGAAAATTGCCCTTTAATTAACTCCCTTGATTCTACTGGGTACTTCCGGTTTAAATTTCAACAAAGAGTATATAAGGGCTGTGACTAAAAGCGTCTGTTTTGGAGAGAATTAATTATTTTTTCGGTTTTTCACACATAAGAATATTGAGTACTTTTGTATTACTTATAGATTATGAAAATGTTTTGGTAGTTTTTATTTACGTTGACACTTTATAATCGTCTTCCCGTCCGAGTTTCGTCCAGTTTTAATATTCTACTTCTCATTTTCGTAACAAAATTAGCAAAAGTGTCCTTCATGGTGAATTGTTGCTTTTGTTTCCTTGGCTTGAGAATATCTATTGAAACATGCAAGCTGACAAAACAACAACGGGGGGGGGGGAACAAAAGTATTGCGATAAAAGGAGTATCTTTAAAAGGAATTTCTCCAAATCTGAGCGATCCGTTATTTTTGATACAAATGGATTTTAATATTTCGTCTGTATCCTATTTCGTTCTGAGATTTTTTTATCTACAAAGGTTTAAACGGTAAGTTAATCTTAAGAATTATCGATGTCCGTCCATAAACTCCTGTTTTAATCCAAGTAACTTACATGTTTTGAATCGGTTTCTTTGATTACGCAATAGTCCACGGGTGGTATCCGGATATATCTCATAACGATCGGCTATTTGCTTTGATTTTCACACGACTGCTCAGATGTCCTTCTTTTGACTAATTAATAAGGGAGTCGGTTGACTTATATTATTTGGAATTTATCTATTTCTAAAGATTGATTAATGTTTTATCTTTCTGACCATATGTTCTATGCAAAATGATGTGGTTGGGTCCCTAAGTAAAAGAAAACTATCAGAGGTTAAATGCTCCTATTTTGCGTAGAATCAGATATTTTTTCAGAATTTGATACAGAGGAATGTTGAGTAATCTTAAAATACTCTTAGAATATGGAATTGTTGTGGTAGGTAATATTAACGTTCACACGTTTTAATCGTTTTTATCTCCCGACCTAGGAACCAATTTCATTCTCGTCGATTTTTCATATTTTACTTCTCATTTTCAAAAAAAAAAAAAAAAAAAAAAAAAAAAAAATAGCGCAGGCGTCCTTTGTAGGAAATCATTGCGTTTACTTCTTTAACTTGAAAAGACTTATTAAAACAAAGAAACCACACAACAACAACCTAGAATAACAATATTGCGATAAAGAGTACTTTTTACGCCGACTTTATCCACATCTGAAAGATCAATTATTTCGGTACACATGGCTATTAAATTTCGTTCGTATCCTCTTTCGTTCTGAGATTTTTTTTCTCTAAAGGGTTAAATGGTAAATCAAATTTAAAATTTAACGATGTCCTCTCATAAACAGCTGTTTTAATCCAAGTAACTTACACGCTTCTGATCGGTATCTCTGATTGCTTAATAGACCACGGGTGGTATTTTGGATATACACTGGATATATCCCATAAAGATCGGTTATTTGCTTTTGATTTCCACCCGATATCCCCTTATTACAAGTGAACAAAGGAAGTCGTTTGCTATTCCCTCTAATTCTAAGGAAATTACGAGTTTGTACATTTTAAATAGGATTATACATGCAAGAGGTAAAGGAAGTCTATTTTAAAACGTTTCTAATTTAGAAAGAAATGGAAAAAATGCTTAAGTAAGAAAAATATGAAAAAACAACAACAACAAAACATGTTTAAGATCACTTTTTTACAACAAAAAGATTTGAATATTTAGTATATATACATTGTATCATATATGTCATTGCATGATATATCTCAATATAGTAATAAGAATTTGGTATCAACTAAATGGATTAAAACGTTCAAAAAGATTGTCTTAGTTTGATCTTTGTAACACTTCTTACGGTCATCTCTTTTATATTTCCATTTTTTTTATTTCTCACTTTTTCTCAAATACTTAAATACATGAAATGATATATAATACAATAAATTTAAAAAAAAAAAACATTTAACAGGGTAGAAATACTGAGGAAAAGGAAATAATTGCAACAAGCATATTCTTTTTCTACCATGCATTCTCAATTTTAAAGCCACAGCGACGTATAAACCAGGGTTAACCAGAATAAATCTTATATGAAAAATATAAATTCGTGCACACATCTAATATCAGATGCTAAAGCTTTTGCAGGTTGATTGAATTAAATTGGTTTACCCATTCCCACACAATGACGCATTTAGGCGCTCCTTAAGAAAAATAATTGGGAAAACATTGTACAAATTGACAAAATTGCTTGTAACAAGCAATTTCTTCATTTTGCCGATTGTTTTCTGCCCAGAAAGATGAAAATATCTACAAATTCATAAACTTAAAGTTTTCATGTGCAACTCCTTTAAATTTGGCACAGTCTAATATTTTGCCCTCCGGTTATCGGTTTAACACCACTTTCAACATTAAATCAGTTACTAAGCATAACTGACATTTCTTCTGAGCCACTAGCTGCTCACCCTACTTAGACCTTATCATTTGCCGTTTGGTAAGATACTTGAAATTTTGTAAGAAACGAATGATATATCTTGGGAGGACCTACAGAGGCAACAATCATTTCCACAAGCCTCCAGAAACTTTACAAAGCTTGTTGAGGATCATGCAGTGAAACTCTGATTAAATTTATTTCATATTCATCAATGAAATGTATTTGGTAAATTCCCATGGTCATGAAATGGAGACGTATGGAGAGCTTCTTTGTAACAGTTCACGTTTGTAAAATGACAGATATCTTATAAATTCAAAGCCCCGCTTGACATGTGAAACCTTTTTTTAAAAAAGGAAATAACGGAATGTATTTCCGTGAGTATCATTGTATTTATTTCGATCAAAAAAGCTCTTTTTATGGTAATTAATACGTATATCCGGAATTAGGGTATATCCGAAAAATACACTTTCATACCGGCTCATTTACGATTATAAACACGTAAAACGTCATTTAGCTTTAAAAATTAAGCTCAGCTGTTAAAATAAAGTAGTCTCTAGATCATCTAGGGTTTCAACATTGATGACACATAGTAAGAGCTGGCAACAACCTGTTAATGTTTTCGATACCGATATCATCGATTTTTTCACCGGAACTACCCAAAGATTTAAGGGAGGTCACTCTAATACTAAAACTAAGCGGAGTAACTCTGGATATCGGTAGGGGCCCATTGCAGAACTTATTAACTTTGGGTTTAGCTTGTTTCTTGAAATAGTGAGAAACTGACTTGCAATGGCATGTAATTCAGTTTCAGTTAACGAGTAGTCTGATCGCACAATTCATACCATCTTAAATTTGATTTTAGCGTTTAAATGCAAAAAGAACCTTTTAAACTAAAGTTATTTTCAATTGCTGAGAACTTTCTCTAAACTTTAGATAACTCTTTATGTTCTCTATTTCTCCAATTTTTAGTTGTTTTTGAGAGGTATTCCAATTAGAGGAAAATAGGTGTAACAATCTGGAGCAAGTAGGAAGGAGAAAATGTGATTTCTTTTATGATTTGTTTTACCTCGTACGCGGTCACAAAGTGACTAAAAGAAATCACATAGCACAAGTCGAACAAAAGATCTTATGATAATATTGACATTTAAATGATCGCGTCATGCGACTTTGATATTATTGGTTAACAGATTTAACTAAATTTCAGTATTTACATGTATAAGGAGTCGGTCGACTAGTCTACATATACATTTAATTATATACAAACCAATTGCAAAGACCGTAATCCCGGCATCTTTGACTTTCTGTGCAGATGCTTTAGTTAAAGCAGGATTGGTCGACAGTCCATCAGTGACAACAATTGCTATATCTGGCGCCTCTGCTCTGTTATTCTTAAAGGCCTCCAATCTCAAAAGATCAAGTGCTTTATCTGTCTCGGTGTTTCCTAAAACATCACAAAAAATAATTCATTTTTAGGCATCACACTTTTGAATTGTTGTAACACAAGAGTCAATGTCTTATATTTGGCTTGATATTGAAAGCTAAACATTGCACATACTTATTACAAACCAAGTAGAAATTTTCTATCAAATAGTATATAAATGGCTCCAATATACTCAAGAATGTATATTTTACTTTGGATTCATAAAGAAATCTTTTTGGGTGATTTCTTGTTGTGTTTTTAGGCGTTTATTAAAGACTCTTAAATTTACCATATATATCAAGGCCAAACATACATGAAATAAGTTAATAGCTTAAATGGGGAGACACTAATGCTTTGTATAATAGATGGTTGGCTGACCCTAACAGAGAGAAGAAAGAAGATGTGGTATAGCAGAAATGAAAAAAATCATATAAATGAAGACACTCACCTGGATAGTATGGAATTTGACTGATGGCTGTAAGGAGACTAGCTGTGTCGTTGTACTGATTTAGTTGGATTCTATTTGTGGGATAGTTGCTGAACGTGATCACTCCTACACGGGTAAAGTCTGTACCAATATCCAGGGTACTGACAACATCCATCACAAATTGTTTGATCGAGTTAAAGTTACCCTGTCCTAGACTTCCAGATGAATCCAAAACAAAAACCAAATCGGCCAGGGTCTTGTTGCAGTCACCTAGAATTTGATTAAGAAATGAACAGAATTCATTCGCTTCCACTGAGGTATGGACCTTAATACTGAATCATACTAATGTATGAAATTGCTTTGCGTTAAGCGGATTCATAGATTACTGTGATTAGATATTTAGGTTCCTACCTGAATGAAAACATAACTATTCTTTCCATTTCGTATTATTTATTACCATCTAGCAAAAAAATAAAATAAAAAAGTTAACTAGTAAAATTGTATGTCTCTACTTTGTGTGGAAGCATACATAAAACTTGCGTACTCAAAATTTAATAATTAAATTCTCGTTTTAATCCGACAATTACAATCTAAGATTCGCCGACAAAGATTCATAGTTGCTTGAAGTTACATTTTATTGTATGTGCACGCGTATTTACCTTATCTCAAAAACTTCCTCGAAAAAACTTGTTTGATTACCAAAGGTTTTATTGGTAAGCATCTGTCAATGTAGTACGAAATGGGCATGTATTCTTAACTTTAGTAATATTATTCTATCTGAACTATTTTGAATATCTTATTTTCATTGCATTCATACGTATACACATAACAATATTGCAGAGTTTACAGTACATAAAGGAGTTGCCATTTACCAATTAAAGTACTGAAACGTACTGTTAACTAAGAAAGCATTGTTTTATTCAGTAGTCTTCTTAGTCAAACGTTATCATGATTAATAAACGAACTTAAAGTAACCAAGGAGTTAACCCATTCCCACACAATCCCTCCTTTTTACGCCCCTTAAGAAAATAGATGTGGAAAACAAAGTGCAAAATGAAGAAATTGCTTGTTACAATTTACTCATTTTCCACATTCTTTTCTACAAAGAGAGATAAATATTTTGAAATTTTCAACAATTTGAAATTGTCGTATGCAACTTATTTGAAGACTCTATTCAGAGTCATGTTAACACGATGTGCTCATATGAGCGAAAAATACCTTGCAGTCAGAGTTTGCAAAATTACTTAACCCATTACCACACGATAAAATTTTAGATTCGTCCAAATTCAAAGAAATTGCTGACGAAAATTTAAAGTTGATGAAATTTTAGATTTTTGAAGTTTTTGGACAGAAAACATTGTGTAAAATGAAAAAATTGCTTGTTACAGCCAATTTCTTCATTTTAACACACTGTTTTCAAAATTGTTTTTCTTGAGGGCGTCCAAAAGCGTCACTGTATTGGAATGGGTTAAATAATAACTCCTTTTTAACGCATAGGTATTTAGCGGTTTTAGTGGTTAAGCCTCCAGTGGTAGTTTGCACTCGTTGAACTTGGATGCGACCTCAAAATTTTGTCTGTTAACTTGAGCTATCAAAGCTGTCGATTTTCTAGCTAAAAATACGTAAGCTTTAACCCATTCCAACATAGCAAAATTTTAGACTGATCCAAATTGAAAGAAGCTGTAGACGACAATTTCATGTTGATGGAATTTTGAATTTGTTCGTCTTTTTAGATAGAAAACATTGTGGATAATGAAGAAATTGCTTGATACAAGCAATTTCTTCATTTTCCACAATGTTTTCAAATTCTTTTTTCTAGAGGGGCGTAAAAAGGAGGGATTAAGTTGGAATGGGTTAAAAGACTCTTCGCATGTTTCTCTTGGTAAAAGCACAATTGGTATTTATTGCACGTAGAAATTAAATGACTGATTAGAAAAGCCATTAATCCTTATATAGCGGTTGTGTCAAGAACACAGGCTTGAAACTAACTAAAGCACGTGAACATGGCATGGCTGAGAATTAAACTTTTTACGAGAAAAATTGGCCCCTCCTAGCTCAATTTTACGGGAATGCAATTTTTCATTTGAACAAAACCATGAACTAATGGCAGGGTCCTCTCTTGTGTGTAAACTAAATTTCCGTCATATTATTTCCTTTTTTGTATTTTAACTCTTGTCATGCTGAGCCCGGAATATTCCGGTTTGGGCAGGGGGTGTAGAACAAGATCAGCCTGCACATAAGTGCAGTATGATCTTGGTCTACACCCCATGCTTTTACTTTCCCTGTCAGAGTTGTTTATGAAATTGATTTCTAAAAGAAATATTGATTTTTGAACAATAAGTTCTATCAGTGCTTCCAGCCCTTTGATTTTACACCAATTCAGTAAGGTACTTTATACAGCATGACAGGGGTTAAAACATTTGATGTAATCGTTTCATATATTTTTGTATATTCCTTGTGCATGACGTGTAAGTCTATAATAGCAAAGGCTATACATGATTAAAAGATCTTACTATTGACCGTTGCTGTTGGATTTATGACCAGAGGTGGTAATGTAGCTGCAAGAATAAATAAAAGGGTTATCTGTAGTTGTCCAAAATAAGCGCACATACAGAAAAGGCTCAAATTCTGTGCAGGTCTTTCTCCGACAAAAAGGCTCATATTGTAAAATATGTTCCCCCGAAAGGTAAATAGGGAATATTATGTTATGATAGCAATACACCATCTTGTGTTTGCTTTGAGCTGCATGAATTTTTTTATATTTTACAGGACCGCAGGTCGAGTGGAGAATCAAAGTTTTCCTCCGCAGCTAGAAGCAAATACAAGATGTTGTATCGCTATCGTAACTAAATATTCCATTAATCATATACCAGCACAATTAATTGATTATTTCGATGACATAAGTCTGTATTTCTAAAAGTAATTTCTTTCCTCTGAATAAGTTTATTCCCATCATGACGTCATCTAAAGAGTGAAAATAATTCTAGCCAACCTTATATGTAACCGTATTTGACTCTATCAATTACGTTTTTTACGGAGTGTCTGGTTTTGTCTTCATGGAGTGTATATATTTAACTAGAAATATTTATAGGTGCATAAATAAAAAATAATATTTTTGTGAAGTACATTAAATTTCTGACAGAGCAAAAATGGTTAATAATAATGAACAAATAAATAAACACTAGTAAAACTTTGGTTTTGAAAGTTCTCTTGTAAACCTTCATCTTTTACAGATCTCAGGCAATAAATAATGTGAGAAAATGGATTTTTCGTTTCCCTTTTCTCTGGGAGTGGGGGTAAATATCAAGTACATACTACTATTCGGAAGGATTTGGGAAAGATTTATCTCTCCATTTTTTTTCAAATATTTTTAATCGAAATAGCACCAATTTCGAAGCCGACGTCAGAGGAAGAGATAGATGACTGCTTAGCAGGGGAAGACAAAATCAAGCTCAGCGACATACTATTTCAAAATAGTTTTTCAAAGTAGAAAACTTCTGCTCTTTCAAAAATCAATTAATAAACAAACCTTTATTAACTCGTAATCGTTCTATCTCTAATCACATTACATTCTTTGTAAAATATTTTGTTCGCCAGTTAGCTTAATGTAAATGTATGGAGATATTACATACGTTTATTAACCTATTCCCGCACAATCCCTCCTTTTGACACCCCCCAAGAAAAAGTTTTGAAAAACATAGTGGAAAATGAAGAAATTGCTCGTATCAAGCAATTTCTTCATTATCCACAATGTTTTCTATCCCAAAGATGTAAAAAAAAAAAAAAAAAAAAAAAAAATAGAATTCCACCAATTTGAAATTGTCGTCTGCAGCTCCTTTCAATTTGGACCAGTCTAGAATTTGGTCGTGAGGAAATAGATTTCTCGTAATCGTTCTATCTCTGGCTACACTACATTCCTAACTATTGTCATGTTGAAAACATAAAATGATTTGATTGGTTGATTGATTCTTTGGTTGCTGCGATCCGATTGAATTGTGCACGAATGACCTAAACCAAATCTCTTATCCGAATAAAATCGCCAGGGGGGGAATATTAGACAACAAAATAGATCTCTTACCTGGAGTAGCAGTCACTGTGGGAATCGTCTGTGTTGTTACTACAGGAGACACTTTTACAAAAAAAAAAGGATTATCATGATCAGGATTGTTGTTACAAAATTTGATATTGTCATTATCAAACGTTTTAAACTTAAAGTTAAACATAAACAATTTAACAAAAATAAAACAACTAAAAAATCTTAAATTATCTAAATGATCATCGTTAGTTTGCTTTAAGACGCCCTTGAGAAATACAATCGTCGAAAACTTTTTAGGGAAAGGAGAAATTGCTTATGACAAGTAATTCCTCCTTTTCTCACGATGTTTTCTATCCTATTTTGCATTTGTTTCCTTTTTTAGCGTTATTTGAAATGTAGACTGCAAATTCTTTCAATTAGGACCAGTCTAAATTTTTTGTCGTCTGGCAATGGGTCAAATAGAGCTGTAGTTACGACATTTTTGTCCCTCACCGTTATTTGTTTGGGTGGCATGTGTCTTTCAGTTTTAGCTCCTTTTTATCAACATTTTAAATCAAATATTTGACCATAACGCTTATATCTACTGTTATTCTGGCATAGATCATACGAAATTATCATCTTTTTAACCATTTCCCACACAGTGACGCTTTTGGGCGCCCCTCGAGAAAAACAGTTGTGAAAACATTCTCACACCAGTTCTACAACTACATCCTTTCCTAGCCTCCAGCTACTATCCCAGGTAGGTTAACGATAATCCACTCATTGGTGAAAGACAGATGTTGGAAAGGATATGTGTTGCCGTCGGAGACCGAACCCATGACACCGATTAGGAGTCTGACGTGCTACCGACTGCGCTATGACGGCGGGTTTATTCTGTTGGAGACAAAGGTTTACTGTTGCTTTAACTCATTCCAACACAGTGGAATTTTAGACCGGTCCAAATTGAAAGGAGCTGCAGACGACAATTTCAAGTTGATGGAATTTTAATTTTGTTTTTCGTCTTTTTGGATATAAAACATTGTGGATAATGAAGAAATTGCTTGACACAAGCAATTTCCTCATTTTCCACAATGTTTTCAAAAGCTTTTTTGTTGAGGGGCGTAAAGGAGGAATTGTGTGGGAATGGGTTATAATGAATGAAATGAAAAACATTTGTTCATAAAACTGGATTTCTTTTTCAAAAAGCTACAGTACTCCTATACCTAGAGTTGATTTTGAAACCAAATCCTAATCTACATACCACCACAAGTCCTTGCAGTGAGAATCCCTGTAAGATTGGTTAATGATTGAAAGTCTGTCACCTGGAACACGTGATTGGTGTCAGGGTCTGTAGCTATTGTCTGCAGCTCATTGACATTCAGTTCTTCCCCAATACCGACAGCAAGTATTGTAGTACCTGAACAATCGTTGTTCTTCTTGGTGAGTACAAAATTAGCATTTATCAAAACAGTTTCATTGAATTGGTTTTTTTTGTGGTCTTCTAGATATCTCAACGTTTGAAAAAAAAATCAACATAAGTTATTATGTGTAAAAGAAAGGGGGGGGGGGTATGTAAGCTGATATCTCGATTCAGGGTTAACCCAAGGCCAGATGCATTATCAGAACTGCTACAAGAAAAATATTTTAACATCGTACTATCATTCTATAACCTTTGTGACAAGTCTCCGAAACTATGGTGTCATGCACAGTGTATCACCTGATGTTTGACTTTCCTGAATTCTGGGAAGATTGAGCGAACTTAAAACAACCTGCGAAACATATAAAGACGTGTGAAACTATCCTATGGGGTAGAAAATATAGTGGAGAAAGGAGAAATTGTTTGTTACATGCAATGTTTCTCAATTTTTTCTCGAGTATAAAATCACTGCAACGTAAAATCCCTGGTTTGTTGAGGAAAGGGTTAAACAAATGCGCCATTTCATTTTATAAAGTAAATTATTATATACACCTAATCAAAACGCCTTTCTCATTCTATCAAAGGACTATAAACTGTATCTAGACTATGGTGGTATATTTCTTCCATGAGATACAAGATAGAAACATCATTACGACTCAAACGCTATTGCGATAAACCTTAATATCCTAGATATATTATCCACATTTTAAAAAAATGTCCTAAAATATATCGATCTTTTTACGTAAATGCATTCAAGTTCCTCTTCGACATTAATGGTGTTATTTTGCAAAATCTATTCACAGAAACATGTAACAAAAGTAGAAGTAGAATCGTTCGTTAGCGACTTAAACGTAGTAGTTTAAGCATGTATAAGCTGTAAGTATGAACTTTGAACTCCAACAGGGACCGAGTTTATTTGAAGCGTTTTCGTTGGTTTGGTCACGTAAACGTCGTACCTACAGCTTATTCAAGCTGCAGTTATGACGTATATATCGCCAACCAACCATTTTACTTTTTTATTACATAATCCTGGCAATATATATTTGCATAATAACGCGGTTTAATATTGAAATGGTACTTCCTGTTGGAGCTCAGTGGGCTTGGCTAGCGATCCGTCAGTTCGAAAACCGAAATTTAAAGTTATCAACGATGATTACCAGTTGCTTGTAGAGAAGCCGCCGCTTGCTGTGTTCGGTTGGCATGGAAAGACTGGCCGTCTGTAATAACTATAGCTACAACCGGTACTTCAGGTCGGGCCTGCTTCAACCCCTCTTGTTCGAGTAGCTGTAGGGCAAGATCTGTTTCCGTGATACCTGGTGACAATACCATAATCCAGGTGAGAAAATATTTAGGAACAGCAATGAGCTAAGGTCAAGGCGGAGAGAAGTTTTGCATGGCTCTTTGCAGGGTAACGGAAGTTCAGAATGTTTCTTCAAAAATAAAATCTATTTTTTTTTTTTTTTTTTAATTTTGGAGCTTTCTTTTGTCCTTGATCCCTATTTTCGTTCGTATTTATTGAGTGTCTTAAAGATATCGAGTTATTTGTGAATCCTCAATATACTGGTTAGGTCGTATTGTCCATCGAGCTTCACTAGAACAAAAGAGTAAGGAGATAATCCGGATAAACACTGGTGCTGCTGTACAGTTTAACCCATTACATGACGACAAAAATGGACTAGTCTATTTTCAAAAATGTTGCAGACTGATTTTGCAGTTGAAGGAATTTTGATTTATTGTGTTAGTTGGGACAGAAAACGGTGTAGATTATGGGATAATGAAGAAATGGCTTTTTACAAGCATTTTCTTCTTTTCCCATAAAGTTCTCCAAAGCCCTTTTTCTTGGTTGGCGTCAGAAAGGGTTATTGTGTGGTAACTGGTAAACAAAGCATAACTTATAAGTACACAGTCGTACAAGTCTATTCCGGGTACAGTTTCTAAGTATATATAGAATATAAAGTAGGTGTATAAGGATAAATGTATATCAAGAAATAACACAACTATCGTTTGTTGTATAGTCTTCTTGGAACGACAACGCTAAATGATAAAAAAAGCTTTCATTAACCCATTAACAACCAAAAGAAATTATATTTCAAATTGAAAGAAAGTGCAGACCATAATTTCAAACTGATTAAATTTTAAAATCCTTCATTTTTCTTGGTTGAAAATACTGTAAGAAATTAAGAAAAAATCCATGCATAAGCAATTTCTTCATTTTCCACAATGTTTTCCAAAACAATTTATTGAAGGGCGGAACAAAAGGATAGTGTGATAATGTTTTAGCCCATTCCCATCCAATCCTGCTTTTTACATATCACAAGAAAAATGAATAGGAAAACATAGTGGAAAATGAAGAAATTGCTTGTTACAAGCAATTTCTTTATGATCCACAATGTTTTCCACTCAAAAAGACAAAGATCTTTTTATATTCCACTAGCTAAAAATTGCCGTCTGGTACTTCTTTAACGTTGAACCGTCTATAATTCTGTTGTGTTGAAATGGATTAATCTAAGTACAACAGTACCTTGAATATATGGTATATTATCTACAGCAGAGTCAATCTGGACCTTGTCGTAGTAGGCGTTTAGCGGCAGCCTCAGTGATGGATATCTACTGTATGTGATGACCCCAACCCGGGTTAGGTTAGCCCCTATATCTAGATTGTTGACGATTGATTTGACGAACGACTTCATTGTATTAAAATTCGCTTCTCCAACACTAGCAGAAGAGTCGACCACGAAAAATATCTCTTGTTTCGAGCCGGAACATCCTGTAAAATATAAAATAACAACAATACCGACGGTAGGACCACAAAAGGTAGCAAGTTAGGCACTGAGAAACGTCTACCGTTGTTTATACATTGTATATCGGCGGTGTTCTACCAAAATCTTGTAACTACAGCTTTTTATAAACTGTAGTTACGACATTTTAGTAGAACGCCGTTGCTATATGATCACGCAAAAAGAGACCCCCCAGGGTTGTAAAACAAATAGTAAGGATCTAGCAGAGGTCAATAACGGAGATTGATTTTGGTATATTTCTATGCTCAGGTAGGAAGACCATTTGAACTGACCAATCGCTGTTGACGTTTGAACTCCTACATTGGTGGTGATTTTTTTAAACGCATTTTGATGACTTGGTACCTTAAACGTCGTAACTACAGCTTATTCAAGCTGTAGTTACGGCATTTAGATCGCCAAACAACTATTCTACTTTTTGCTACATGCTACTGGCTACTTTTGCAAAATAAGGCCGTTTAAATTCCTCTCGGATTCAATTGGCGGGGCCAACGTAGTCAGTGGGCGGGGCCAGCGACTGGTCCGTTTTAGAGAATCTGCGCAATCTCACTAGGGTCGATACTTTTCACACTACAATAAGGCTACTATTCGCTGGGCAGGTCATGTTCAATGGATTGTTCCTGTCAGTGTACTTTATATTCGGCCTTCTCATATAAAACACAAAACGTATGAATTACCTAAACCGATTACCATGCGACACCATTTCAGACTAGTCGAAATTCAAAGACGTTGCAGACGATAATCTATAGTTGATGAAATTTTGAAAAAAATTTGAATGTAATGTAGAAATCTTTCTTGTTAATAAAAAAAAAATGCTTGTTACCGGCGATTTTTTCACCGTCGGATACCCTGTATTCTCCTAATTTGCTACGAACATCCGCGATGTAATATAGCAAAAAGGGAGACTTCGGGGTATCCGGGGGTGTAATTTATTCATTTTCCACTTTGTTTTCAAAGCTTCTTTGTTTAGGGGCATACGAAAACGGGTTTATGTGGGAATGGGTAAATTAAAGACATTTCGATACTTTCTTTTGTTCAAAACTTTCGATTGAAATCAGTTTTCAAGAGACTTTTTTAGAGTTATATTAAGAATATAAATATGTTTCCAAACCTGTCAACGATACTTGTCTTTCTTGCAACTCATTCGAACCTGGGAGTAAAGATTGAAAGAAAGAAAAGGTAAATCGTAAATGAGAAAATAAACTCTTAAAACTATTGAAATAACATAAAAACACAAAATTTTATCTCTTTGCATAATTTGTAAACATACGTAGAACAATTCTCTCAATACTCTCACCTCACTAACAATCAACGAGTTTTCTACTAATGATAGATTTCCGATTGTCTCTGTCAATCAATTAATCGATCCATCAATTAAAAATATTCATTTAGACCGGAAGTAAACTGTGAACTCCGCTATCTGTTTCAATTAATTCTGTTGATTTGGACCATTCAAGCTGCACTTACGACTTTATGTTCATCAGAATAAAAACGTAAAAACGAAGAGCTTGGGATGAGTTATTCAGATCGATCGTCGTTCGGTGTAAAAAACTCTTGTTTCGGTGGCAACCCGCATCTTAAACCATAAAGCCCAGAGCTTTGATATTTGGTATAAGTGATCGCCTAATGACCTTTTAACAAAAATAGGTCAAAGAATTACTTTATTCTGAAAAGTTCCCCTATTTTGTGCGGTCCTGAATTTTACAACTGACTATAGGAATATCCACAACCACAAGGCCTAGAGCTTTAATATTTGCTTATATCATCACCTAGTGACCAAATACTCCAAAAAGACCTTCTTTAAAGGTTAGCTTTATGCTGTTGGGTCAAAGATTTTATGTGTGAATAAAAAAAGGAGATACTTAAAGATCTTCCTTTCCAACACTGTAAGGCTTTGAGCTTTGATATTTGTAATATATCATCGCCTAATGATTCTCTACCAAAATACTTCAAAGATTCACTCTATTTTAAAAAAATGTTTCATGTGGTGGAATCCCGGAATTCACATTGGAATAAAGAGGGAAATCTTTAAAAATCGTCTTATCGCAACCCTTAAGGGTAGACCTTTTATATTTGGTATATATCATCAGGTACCAAGATACTTCAAAGAATTTGTCTACTCTGTAAATAAACACCATCATTAGGGATCACAGATATTACACAGGAATTAGAAATCTTCTCCCAAGCCATAAGGCCTGGAGTTTGTTATTTGTTTGGTAAATATCATCGTTTGATAATATATCAAAGAATTACTCGGCTCTAGAATTAAGCCATATGTTTAAGGATCGTCGATTCATCATAGGAATAAATAGAGAAATCTTTAAAACTCTTCAAAAGTGCGAAACATACGGGTTTAAGAATGTGCATGTTGTATTATTATCTTAGGGTCCTCTACTAAAATACTTCAAAATATTGCTCTATGTTGTCAATCTTGTACCGTGAATAAACGATTAAGAAGAAATGTGGTAAAGGTAACTCATTTTGAGCTGTCACACTAGGAATAAAATTAGTGATATATTAAGTGATCCAAGCTTTTACAAAGAACCTCTCCCAAAATATTAGGCCT